>PVKC010002169.1:0-36983 GCA_004027635.1 Crocidura indochinensis | reverse complement strand
TCTTTCCTAGCTGATGACATGTAATATATGCGGGATTAGGTTGGAACTGGGAAGGGCCAGAGGCTAGAGGAAGCAGTGAAGGAAAATGTTATCCCAGTCGGTTTCCCCCGCGCACCTCAATGATTCCACAGAACAAACAGAGACCGGAAACTCCCGTAATCGCTTACACATTTTAAATGTGTCAGGGAAAAAAATTCAACAACAACAACAAAACAAAAACAACAACAAAAGGCGAGTGATCATTGGAGATGAGTCATGGGGGGCGTGGGGGGAGTCCCTGCCGTTTTCCTCTTTTTCATTTGAATTGTAAACATCTGTTTGGCTGTAAGGCGAACAGAACATTTAGTTTGCTCTCAAGATTTGGTCTCATTATGTCAACACTGAAGCGGCGGCGAATTGGGGCACCGGGGAGGCTTTGGCGAGGTTGAGCGCACGGGCCCAGCGCACAAAAAACGGCTGCAAGTATCGATCGAACCTGGAAAACGTGCACCCCCCCCCCTTGAGCCCCCAGCCAAGTTTTCTTAGAGGGGTGAGGTACCCAGTGGGGCGTGAGGCTTAGAGGCAGCTTTAGGGAGGAGGGGCAGGGGCACTTCAAGTTCCTCAGAGATGGCCCTGGAGGTTTTCCATGCCCTAATTGCCAGAGATGAGAAGAGGAAAAGCCTGCCCAGGCTTTGGCATTTGCTTGTAGCACTAAGGCGGGTAGGGGTTTGGGGTGGGGTTTTGGATAGGGAGGGCAGGGGAGGGGATCTTTGGGTCTCCCTCCATGGACTCAAACCCGAAAACTAGGTATGCGGATAATGGACTTGATTTAAGTTGCTCTGCACCATGCACGCATTTCACCCTTGCACGTTGGTAAGAGATAATGTGATCAGCCTATTTCTCAGATGGACAGATTAAGGCCTAGAGTTTCCCTTTCTAAGACTCCATGGGTCCTGTTAGCTTTTTCCTGGATTTACCCTGTTAAGAGCTTCCACTGATCCCTACTCTCACCAATGTCCTCAACTTCATCCAAAAGATGGTAGCTGGTAGCCATTCAATGTTTCTTTCCTCAGCATCAACTCAACCAGATCTGAGGCTACAGGATATGAATCTTGGCATTTTGTGCTTAGTTTTATTTCCAACCCGCTAAATCTTGGCTGTGGTATCTGTAATAGCTATATCTTAGGACTTCAATAACTACCTTCAGTAATTAGTTCTTGAATTATGACGCTTTTACTATTGCTATTTCCATTTTTAGAATGATGATTTCATGGAAGTATTGTTACTGTACATTGTAAATGGAAAGGGGATGTACTGGGGAGAAACTCTGCATGATGAATCCACTTAGTTGTGACACCAACTCTACAAGTTGCCAAATTTTTAGCAAGAATGAGCAATAAAAACATCTGCTAAAAGAGATAGAAATAGAAGGAAAGACAGAGAGAGAAAGAGAGAGAGAGAAGTCCCCCAAGGCTGTAGCAATGCCAAGTATCAAAGCAAAAGAAATTCCCTTTAAAGTTGCTGTGACATAAAAAATAAAAGACTCTAGAGTGGATGGGTAATCCTGAATACAAACTAAATCCTCCCGGCAATTTGTGTGTGCACAAAACATACTCTTAATATGCAGCCTCTATAAAATATCCCAAAAATACTTATTTGTGCAGAAGCCTAAAGCCCAAACTGAAGGTAGGAAAAGACCCAGGGCCCAGGAGTTCCTAGCACTTGGCAAGATACAAACTAGTGATGCTCCTGGAAGCATCTGGCTTTTAGTGCATGGGATTCAGGTTTCCGAAAGAAGACAAATTTCCCATTGGATTAAAAGTCCAATTTATCATTAGAAAATTATCATCTGCATTTCTCTAAGTTAGCCCACCCTAGAGTAGTAAAGATAAGAGTGGTTTAAAACTAGGCCTTCCTCTGCTCTTGGTAGAAGCCATTCAAATCCTCGAAACTTCTGACTCAGAGGGTGGAATTCTTGTACTTCCTTTGTATACTGGTTGCTGTGCAAAGGAAGTGTTGTTGTAAGTATATAAATTGGAATCAAGTTCATAGTGATTGTGGATGAGGGTCCATTTTCAGAAAAACATTGAGTGAATTTGGGGGTTATTAGGGTGTTGATTCTTTTGTTTGGCGCTACACCAACCAACACTCAATACAGCTATACTATCTCTCCTACCCAGGTTGATATTAAAGAGTGATATTAAATTCCTATTATGTTATTAAAGTTCAGATTCACTGATGCCTAGTTTACTTTTCTATTTGTCTCAACTTTTGAGAAGTCATTTAAGATTTTTTTATGATTTTACTAAATCATGTAAAAAGTTCGAGTCCAAAGTGAGATGGTAGTCTTTTTTTTATAATTTTTATTTTGACCAAAGTGGCTTACATATCTTTCACAGTAATATTTTAGGTACATATTAACATTAAATCAGGGCCATTCCCATCACCAAATTGTCCTCCCTCCACCCCTGTTCCCATCTTGCATCCTATATTCCCCACCTTCACCCCCTGGGCTACTACTAGTTTGGTCTTGGTACTCTCCATTATTTCCCCCTCTATTTGAGAAGTGGAACTAGGTAGTTCAAGTCATGTGGTTTTGTTTGAAGAAAAGAAAAGCAATAAAATGTGATAAAAATCAGATAAGCCGAATATGGACAGTGTCCTTCTAGACGCAGTGGTCCTCAAACAACTGCCCGCTGGCCACACACTGTATTTGTTCCCATTTTGTTTCTTCACTTCAAAATAAGATATTTGCAGTGTGCATAGGAATTTGTGTGTAATTTTTGTTTTTACTATAGTCCGGTCTCCAACGATCTGAGGGACAGTGAACTGGCTCCCTGTTTAAAAAGTTTGAGGTCCCCTGGAGGCTCTCAACCTCAGTTTGAGAGCAGAAATGGAAAAAGAAAGTGAAACAACACAGCAATACAAAAGGAAATATCAAAAAAAAAATCTAGTGAGCACTACAGCAATAAAGACAAGCACCACCTAATAACCACAGTCCTGAAATAAAAACTTAACAGTGTGCAAAAAGGAGAAAAAAATATTAGAGACAAGTTCAATATCCAAACTAAAACAAAGAAATAAAAAAATAGATAAATAAATATAAAAAAGATTATTTTGTAGATTTAAGCTCAGAAATTTGGGGACATGATCATCATCGTAATTAGGATTATCATCATCATTATCACTATTTAATTTGAAATTTTATTTGAAATTCCAGTGGTAATTATGGGAAGTTTATATATATATATATATATATATATATATACACATCACTGCCGAGAAGGAAATTTGCTTGAGTGTCTATTATATTAGCCAAAGTTTAATGCCGTTTAATGCCAAAGAATTTCAATATAATTGTTGAAGATTCAAGTCTCAGATTTCAAACTGATGGCAAATTTCTAGAACCTAGTTTCAGAAATTTAGCTGAGGGGTCAGAGAGATAATGTTGGGCAACCCCTGCCTTTCCTTGCCCATTTTTTTCTTGAAATTCACCCCCATTTTGATCCCTAATATAAACTATGGTCTCTTAGCACCACAGGAGTGATAACTGAGCAGAATCAAAACTCCTGAGCACCACTGCTATGATTCGCCCAAAAAGAAATTTAGTTGAATTTATAGTGTATGTCTTCCAGTTCAGAAAGCACTGTTTTTATTGTCTTTATTTTGGTGTATTTTTTTTATTTGATTGTCTGTTTGAGAGCCACATTCTTTAGTGTTAGGGCTTACTGCTGGTTCTGCATGCGGGGAATTATCCTGGTGGGTTTGGTGAACTATATTGGATTCTAGGGATTAAACCTGGATTGACTGACCACGTACAAGGAAAAAACTCAATCTGCTGTACTATTGCTCTGGCCCCTCGTTTTATTTATTGAGAGAAGGCAATATTCAGATTCTTAGTTCTTAGCAGAGAATCAGCTTCATAAATCTTGGGGGGGGGTTACCTTGGCACCAACACTTTCAAAGCAAGTGAAGATGACTATGAGAAAGTCAGATGCAATTCCCTATATATGTAATGTAGTAATTCTTGGAGAGCAGAGGAGGGTTGCCTAGTCCTCACTCAAATCCAGGAACCTTTTGCCTTTTGGGGCATCCTTTTAGGTTCCTGAGCAACTGCACAGAGTATACACAACCAAATCTAATTACAAGAAACTCCAACAACATTGGGGAGGGAGGTTGGGGGGCATACCAAAGGTGCTTAAGAGAACTACTCTGGCTGTATTCTGCTCAGGGATTCATGAGTACCAGGGATTGAACTAGGGTCTGCCATATAATGGCCAAGAGCATTATCCTCTCTAGTATCTTTCCAGTATCCAACCTAACATTTTATGAATAGTAAGTAAAGGAGAGAAAGATAATGAGATTAGTCCAAGAACAGTGCTAACAAAATTTCATTGTCATGTGAGCAAATAAGTATCTTCTAAAGATAAACTATCTTCTAAAGTTCAGATGATCTGGTTTGGACTTGAGATTCTGCCTTTCTAACAGGTTTCTAGGAGATGACAACACTCCTAGCTAAGAACTAGCACTGAATAAAAAACTTTGGACCATATTCCATCCCCTTGTTTTATTTTTCCTCCAACTGCTTTTATTAGAAAACAATGGGCTTCCAAACAGTTCTATGGAAGCCTTGAAACTACTCTGAAAATATTCAGCCAGGCTAGTCTGATGATTCAATTCTAGGGTTTGAGAATGTGTAGTTGTTTGGGCCCTACAGTGCCAGGAACAAATAGGGCAGACCATGTGGTATCAGTTTATTAACTGGTCCTAAAGCATAAAAATCACAAACTCTTGTCCATTCCTGGCTCCTCTAACTACTTTTCCTTCTTTTTTCCTTCTTAGATATCATCTTTTTTGAAGAAGGGTATTAAGTTTGCCCATTACTAAAGAAATAAAATGTATGTTGAGTGAAGTAAACCTGAAATTGGAACTTGTCAATGATTTTAAAAGTGTCTCCCTTATATTGGTCAATGCATGGAGAGGCAGCCCTGTATCATGAATTCTGTTGATAACATGTTAGCAATTCTAGACAGTGACTTGAGGTCTTTTCAGTAGGAGAAAAATTAAGGTTCAATAAACTATCCCCTCTCATATTGAGATCATAAATCAATTTCACCTTTCTAAGAAAAAGAAATTCACTATTGTTCCTGGAGGAAAGCTAAGATGAAGGGCTTTCTGGTCATTTAAGACAAAATCTTTTGGGGCTGGAGCAATAGCACAGTGGTGGGGCATTTGCCTTGCATGCAGCCAGCACAGGACCAGTTCAATTCCCAGCATCCGGTATGGTCTCCAAGGCTTGACAAGAGCAACTTCTGAGCACAGGGCCAGGAGGAACTCCTGAGCACCACCAGGTGTGACTCAAAAACAAACAAGAAAAAACAAAACCTTCTGAGCTAGGAAGTTACAAAGTTGGAAATTAGTAGTTAATGTTTCTTTGTTTCTTAATCATAATAATTCTAGTGATAGCTTTAATAATAATATCAGTCATGAACATGCAATTGTTCTCTCTGTTATTGTATTTTATGTCTTGTGTTGTGTTTAACTATGCATGCTAATCTTGAGGCATATGGTAGAGAGAGTTGATCTTTCATCAACCTACATGTGATTGGAATTTTCTGACAGTAGGCAAATTAATATTAGTGGTACCTTAGGTTGGGTGACTCTGATGCCTATAGTTGGTAGATGAGTAAGAAAAGGAGATGGAAATTCTCACATATTTTAGAAAAGAATTTTTTAAAATTTTGTCTGCATAATTAGTCATTGATTTCAATAATTCTGCGCACACATTTGAGAAAGGGAGAGAGAGAAAAGGGAGGGAGGAAGAAAGAGAGAGAGAAATAGAAAGAGAGAGAGAATATCTAGCTTTTGAGAGGTTAACTGTTACAGTCTGGGATTTTATTGAATTATTTCTTCATGTGGTTGATATCAACACTGGTACACCAGCCAACAAACCACAAAATGCCAAAATTAAATTTTAACAACTAAAGTAAAATTTATATAATATTTGAAAAATAATACTTTGTTTATTTAGGGGGTATTTTATTTTGGGGTTTTGGGTCACACCTGACTCAGGAGTCACTCAAAGTAGACTCAGGGGACCATATGGGATGACGGGGATCAAATCCAGGTCTTTTGTGTACAAGGCAAATGCCTTCCCCACCATGCTATATCTCTGGCCCCTGAAAGATAAGATCTAGAATGGCATTTCAAAGTTCATTTTCAGAGCAATTTTCTAAGATGAGCCAGATTGTATACATATAAATATAATCTTGTCACCACATATTCTCCAATCCAGAGTAAACCTTGATGTTAACGTTGTTTTGCACATTAATCTTTTCCTATTGTCACTAATATGTAATATACTTTTTCTTCTAAAGGTGGTACCTGTGTGGTCAACCCCACCGATTTGTTTTGTTCTGTGCCGGGCCGTTTGTCCCTTCTCAGCTCTACTTCTAAGTACAAGGTGACCATTGCTGAGGTGAAGAGGCGTCTCTCACCACCTGAATGCCTAAATGCTTCACTCTTGGGAGGCATTTTAAGAAGGTAAAATGGTTGTTTTCTGAAACAGTGGATCTTTTCATCATTATGATACAAAGTGTGTTATGTTTTTGTCTGTTGTTGGTATCCCATTTACTTATCTAATCATTTCCTTCAAATCTGAAATTTCAATACCAAGTTTTTGTTTGTTTGGGAACAGAGCAAAATCCAAGAATGGAGGCCGCTGCCTGAGAGAGAAACTGGATAGGCTTGGCCTGAATTTGCCAGCAGGAAGACGGAAGGCAGCCAATGTTACCCTCCTCACTTCCTTAGTTGAAGGTAAGGCTTTTCAATTTTGCAAAAGCATGGTGAGAGGATAGCAAGTCTTTGAAACCTGAATGTTTCCAATTGCACTATTTTATTTATGCTTAGCAATTAAACATGACAATTAATAGTTACAAGTTAATTTTTAATAATAATTAATCATTTTAATGCTTCAGTTAGAGTAAAAGTAAGACTTAGAGAATACATAAGATACCATTTACTGGGCCCGGAGAGATAGCACAACAGCGTTTGCCTTGCAAGTAGCTGATCCAGGACCAAAGGTGGTTGGTTCGAATCCGGGTGTTCCATATGGTCCCCTGTACCTGCCAGGAGCTATTTCTGAGCAGACAGCCAGAAGTAACCCCTGAGCACCACCGGGTGTGGCACAAAAACAGAAAAACAAACAAGCAAAAAAGATACCATTTACTATGCTAATCTTAGCAATATGAAGGGAAAAAAAAACAAGTGAAAAATAAAATGTTCACAAAATACTGCCACCAGAAAAATAAAAAAAGATTGACTGTACTGTTGTCAGTTTGATTATTATTTATTTTAGTTTTCAAGCAAATCTGACTTAACTCATAATTCAGTACTGAGCATTATCTGCTATTTAATCAACATTCTTTTTTTTTGCGGGGGGGTCACACCCGGCAGTGCTCAGGGGTTACTCCTGGCTCCATGCTCAGAAATTGCTCCTGGCAGGCACGGGGGACCATATGGGGCACCAGGATTCGAACCAATGACCTTTTGCATGAAAGGCAAATGCCTTACCTCCATGCTATCTCCAGGGCCCCTTAATCAACATTCTATCGAGAGTTCTGAGGAGTCTATGTGTGAATCTAAAGTAGAGAGAATATTATGCCAATTCTAGAGATATCTCTTAGATTATGGGGAAGGTATGGTGAAATTCCATGACATTTTAGCTATATAAATTTAGTTACTAAAAGATTAAGATTAACAAGAGATTTAGAGACAACAGTGGAATATATTCCATAAAGTTATTTATTTTCTGACACTTCTTTGCCTCTTTGTTTCTTTTCTAAGAATCAAACACTCTTATTCAGTATTCTTTGAGAAGAAATATGATATTGGGGTTGTGGCTCAGGGATAAAAGCCTTACATAGAAAGAGATCTAGTTCAGTACTAAGCATGAAAGGAGAAACAGGCAGACAGACAAACAGACAGACAGAGAATATGTGCAGAAACGTTTTTTAACGTTCAGGAGTTTTCCCGTTACTCAGCTATTAATACACAGGTCATTTTGTCCAAATTCACTTGAATATGCCTTTAACTCTTTTATTGCATTAGTCACTTCTTTGTTTATTAGACCCTGCAGGTTATGAAAAGTAAGTAAAATACAAAACCAAACATCTGTTTTTTCCAGGTTATAAAAAGTTGTGTTTTCTGTTAAACTTAATATTTTTTGACACTAGTGTTGGCAAGATAACTTTGCTAACGTTGCTGTTAATGGTTATCTTTACTTATGCCCCCATTGTAACATGCTAACAATCACAAAATTAATTTAATAAATTTAATAAATAATTAATAATTTAATGAATTTTACCAATATGTTCTATGTTTTATCTCATGTGCTGTGTTTGACTGTGTAATGATACTTAAAGATGAAATGGTGGGGCCGGGCGGTGGCGCTGGAGGGTAAGGTGCTTGCCTTGCCTGCGCTAACCTAGGATGGACCGCGGTTCGATCCCCCGGTTCCCCATATGGTCCCCCGTGCCTGCCAGGAGCGACTTCTGAGCAATAGCCAGGAGTAACCCCTGAGCGTCACTGGGTGTGGCCCCCCCCAAAAAAAAGATGAAACGGTAGAGAAAATGATTATGCTATTCACTCACAAGGGCTATACATACTAGGGGAAGGAATCAGTAGAAAAGACTAATTTGGTAAAGGGAAATTTATATAGAGAATATTACAAAGGAAGAGCTATTCCCACTCAATTTAAATGAAATCATCATTAAAATTGTAACTATATAAAAATGGAACAAAATACTTGTGAGAATATAATGGATTGAATTCAAGTACTATATGGATGAGAAGATTTGATTTAGTTCCATAACCCATCTATCTCTACAATCATCTATAGCTAAAAGTTTCAAAAGAGTTTGTACCATATAAAGTGCAAGTATAAACTGAAAAACCATAAAAGCACATATTTATAATGTTTCTTGTTGATGTTCATGATCCAAATAGACTGGAACATCTTTTGTGGTGAGCTCTGTGGCTGTTCGTGTGTTTGCAGTCATGCCTCTCCTATCTCTAACATGCTCATAGCATGTTCTGTTTACTTAGCAAGATTTTATTCTCACGTGTCTTGTTTAGTATGTTTTGAAATGTCTTCAGTCTTCATGGTAGAGAAAAGAAATGTTTTATTATTGAATTACAGGCTTTGGGCTTTATTTTGGTTGTTGTTTAGCTTTGCTTTTTAATTTTGGGCCAGACCTCAGGTGCTCCCTGACTACTCCTGGCTCTGTGCTCAGGGATCACTTGTGACTGTGCTATGGGTAACACACACACACACACACACACACACACACACACACACGTACAAGACATTTAGGATCAAAGGGTTATGTTAATACCTCAACTGTACAATGTTATGCCCTATAAAATGTACTCACGCATACTTAAAAAAATCTTTTGTTTAGACTGGGAGAAAACTCAAGATTAGGGGTACATGCCTTGCATACGTAGGCCTCTGAGTTTATCTCTAGTACCACATATGCCACCACCACCATCCAACTTCTGGTATAATTTGGTGGTCTACCTCACTGCTGGGCAAGCAACACTGCACTGCATTGCAAAAACCAGTACTGACTGAAATGTCGGGCTTTATTGGATGAATACTGGTGGGAGAGATCCCTGGGCTCACTGAGGACTGCTTGGGATACTCTCGAACATAAAAATAAAAAGGTCATGTGTACTATGTTTTATGATTTTTATTCTATCATTTCACTTTTGCATTCTTTAATAATACTGAATGTAAACTCACTGAATTTATTTCAGTGAATGTTGAATTATGAGTCATGTTGCACAGTTTTGAAAATTCTAAGCTATATCCAGCAGATAAGGTGCTTGCTTTGAATTGGCCCAGGTTCTATCCCTGACATCACATACTGTCCCCTGAGCCTACCAGGAGTGATCGCTGAGTGTAAAGCAAGGAGTAAGCATGAGGACTTCCAGCGTGACATAAAAATAAAAATAAAAAATTCTAAGTTGTTTTGGACATGTGAGCCTAATATTTAAAAAGCAGATACATTCCATCTAAGTAAAATTGATCTTATTTTAATCCAGGGCAAACAAGAAAAGAAGCTTCATGATTGAGGAATCTTCTATATTGTTTTATTCTTACATTTCAGATGGGCTGGTGTTGACAATTAAATGATTTCTTTCCAGCCATCAGGATACTATGCTTAGCATTAGACTTATATTCTAATGCAGAGCCTAATGCTCTGCTCCAAACCAGTTGTTTTTTCAAAAATTTTGACTGTGAACTCCCATTCTGTCTTACTGGCTCGCCCCCCAACCTCAGACTTAACTCCTCCACTTTTTAAAAATGTTTTATTTGTGATATGACTTTCTTGGAATATCATGGGTTCTGCATGGACCATAATGAGTACCTAAATCTGTTTTATAATCTGGAAGAATGAAATTGCTGATACTTGTCTTCATACATTTAGTACTTTGACTTTTTTAAAACTAAAATGGGTCTGATTCAATATTTTGAGAAGGTAAATGAATATTTTGCTAAATGTACCAGCTGGTATTTAGAAGACCATGGATTGATCATGTAGTTGTATAAAACTTCCCTTTCCCAATCAAACATTTTTGCAAAAGCCACCATCATCTTTTTTTTTCAGATTAGATTTCTATTAAGTAGAAATGGCTCCACAACTTTCTTATAAACCCTTTTTAAATTTCATCTAAAATTTGAACTATCATTTAAAAGTAAATATGATAATAAAAATAAGGATAATAAAACGAACCTTTGCTTAATGCTTACTTTAGTCAGAATTCTGAAAGAATCTAATCAATGAGCTCTGGTTTTATCCTTTGCACATGCACATTCTGGCATTAATTGTATCTTCTTAGGCACAATTCTGTATTTCAGATCTATATAATAGAGCCCATTAAAATGAAAGTAGTAAAGCATACCCTGGTCATTCATGGGAGTCCACATCTGTTGGTGCTTAGGGATTGATTACTTCCTGGTAGTGCTCAAGAGACCACACAGGATGCTGGCGATTAAACCTTGGTCAATTGCATAAAAGACAAGTACCATATCCACTGTACTATCATCCCGGCCCTTAGTCCTTCATTTAGATGTTCTCTTGGAAGAGAAAAAAGTTAAAGTTTTTCTTGAAAAATGACTTTCCACTCATAATTAATAACTACTGTTTTATCAATATATTTCATTTTATAAAAATTAAGATAGCTATGTCAAATTGTTGGGGTTTTGTGTGTAAAATTAGTTTTATGTTGTCGATCTTTTCTTTATTATATCAAGCAGGGTTATGCCTAGCTAAGCCCAGAAGCATTTCTTGGTTCAGTGTTCAGGAACCATTCCCAGCCACTGCTTGGGAACCATGTAGTATCAGGCATACCATGTGCAAAGCATATATTCCTGTGATTTGAGTTAACCCCCTGGTCCTTATCTATAAAGTGTTAACTTCTAAGTCATAAAATATCTGAAACATTATATAACAAATAAACATGATTGCATACTATCTAAGAACTTATCAAAATGTTAAGCTAAAAAGAAGGAAGAGAACCAAAAGTACTGGAGCACCGACTTGGCATGGCAGCCCTGTGTCTGATTCCTGTATTGCATTGCCCCTGAGCATTACTGGGTAAACCAATGCCTTCTACTATGGTTGTGCCCTTTAAGGCTCAGAAGTACTGGTTTGAGTAATTTTAGGAGAAGCCCTGGGCCCCTTGAGTTCTCTTTGGGAGATACCCACCAAATGTTAAATAATTTGACTTCTTAAATCAGATGTTGTCATATAATATTATGAACATTTTAGATGTTCATCTATATTCATCTTATATTGTTATGTTATGAACATCTTATTATGTTCATCTTAGATGGCATCTTACTAAATCATTTGCTTATTTGACAATGCTTCTCCCTTGATTTGCATCAGTTTTAGAATGTAAAATGTAAAGGCAGAGGAAATAGGCTACATACATGTTTTTGTGTCTGGCTTTGTGTGGAGGTTCTATACTCCAGTGCCTAGTTGTGGAGACTATGTTGCAGAAAGACTCATGATTCTAAGCATTTGGCTAATCTTGTCAACCTCTTTGATCCTGCTTATTGCTCATTTTTAAATCATTCCGCTCACTTAAAGGCATGTTTCTGTGGTAACTTTGTAGTGATTGTTTCTTTTTGCTCTTATTCTTTTTTCAAGGTTCTTTTCTATTGTTCTTTTTTCAAAGTCTTCAATATATTCATGCCTTAATTCATGTGGATTTCGATTTCAATTTCTGCCTTTTCCACTGATTTCATTTATCTAAATAATAGCATTGTAAGATTATAGACTGTAATCATACTGTTAATGTCTTCTACTAAATAGCAATAGCAGTATTTTGCTTGCTCATTTCTGACTTGCAACAAACATTTCTACGTATGGTTCAGAGGGAAGTTTTATATTTAATTGTAAATCAACACTTTGTTTTTAATTTATTTTCTTTTTATTTTTTGTGTATGGGCCACAAATGGTAGTGCTCAGGGTTTACTCTAAGCTCTATGTTCAAGGATTACTCCTGACAAATCTCAGGGGATTATATGAGATATCATGGATGGAGCCTGGGTAAGCAACATGCTATCCACTGTAGTATCTCCCAGATTCCATAAATCGATACTTTATAAATATAAATATATATATATAGTTATGAGTATACAGTGAAACTATTTCTTTGTACTTTATTCCCTAGTCAATTTCGCTTCTTAATATGTTATTGATTTCTCTATTTCTGCCAAGAATACATACATATATATCCAGCCATATACTTTCATTTAAAAGGAATAATTCATTATATACACATTTTTTATACATTTGCTTTTCTTGTTTATGTTTTTTTATGTTTTTGGTTTTGTTTTTTTGGGGGGGTCACACCCAGCAGCGCTCAGGGCTTACTCCTGGCTCCATGCTCAGAAATCACTCCTAGCAGTCTTGGGGGACCATATGGGACACCAGGATTTGAACCAATGACCTTCTGCATGAAAGGCAAATGCCTTACCTCCATGCTATCTCTCCGGCCCCACATTTGGTTTTCTTTCATACTGTTTAGCGTTTGCTTGTTTCAGAGCTTATGATATTACATAGTTTTAGAGTATTTAACCAGTTCTCCAATTAATATTATACACTTTTATCATTATAAGTAGTAATGCAATGGGTAACCTCACCTTTAAATAATTCTTAGATACACAAATTCCTTTATTTGATAAGTTCCTAAGTATATTTTTAGTTCAAAGACATTTGGCCAGGCCGGGCGGTGGCGCTGGAGATAAGGTGCCTACCTTGCCTGCGCTAACCTAGGACGGACCACGGTTTGATCCCCCGGATCCCCATATGATCCCCCATGCCTGTTAGGAGCGACTTCTGAGCTAATAGCCAGGAGTAACCCCTGAGCATCACCGGGTGTGGCCCAAAAACCAAAAAAAAGAAAAAAAAAGACATTTGGCAGAGTATTCTCATAATAGTTATATCATAAGTACTTCCATAATAGTATTAAAAAACATTAGTACAGTTGCAGTTGTATGTCTCTATATGTCAGCCCAAATAGGAAACAATTAAATTTTTATCTTTTCTAATTTTGCTTTTAATAAAATACTTTGTAAGTTATTAAACATATTCATATTTTGTTTTGGTTTTTGGGTCACGACTGGCAGCACTCGGGGGTTACTCCTAGCTCTGTGCTCAGAAATGTCCCTCGTCAGGATCGGGGGACCATATGAATGCCGGGATTCAAACCACCATCCTGATGCATGCAAGGCAAATGCCTTACCGCTGTGCTACCTCTCTGACCACTATTGAGCTTAGTAAAGGAATTTTGTGCTTTTCTTTCCATTTATTTACTTTGTATTTAGGGAGTATCTTGATAATGCTCTCATTGATTATAAGTAAATTGAAATGTGTTGTATGCCTTTGATTAGAGTTATCCTGACATTTGCTGATATGAGCTTCTGTCAGTATTTTTATTTGTTTTTGTCAATTTAAAACATAGACATTAGGGGCAGGAGAGATAGCATGGAGGTAAGGCATTTGCCTTTCATGCAGAAGAATGGTGGTTCGAATCCCGGCATCCCATATGGTCCCCTGTACCTGCCAGGGGTGATTTCTGAGTATGGAGCCAGGAGTAACTCCTGAGCACTACTGAGTGTGACCCAAAAACCAAAAACCAAACAAACAAACATAGACATTATGTGCATTTTTTTTTTTTTTGGTTTTTGGGTCACACCCGGCAGTGCTCAGGGGTTAATCTTGGCTCCATGTTCAGAAATTGCTCCTGGCAGGCACGGGGGACCATATAGGGCACCGGGATTCAAACCGATGACCTTTGGCATGAAAGGCAAACGCCTTACCTCCATGCTATCTCCCGGGCCCCATTATGTGCATTTTTATAAAAAAAAATTTTTGTTATTTATGTGTAAATAAAATTTATATTTATAAATATTTATTTTATATTATATATAACATGTAATCTATATCATATAAAATTGTAAATATATATAAATTATATAAATATATTTATATACATTTATGTGTAAAAATTTATATTGTATACATTATTATAATATTTTTAAACTTATTTTTATTTTAATTAAAATTTTTAAAAAATTATTGAGAACAAAAATAGAAAGAAAAAAATTATTGAGACCAATGTGAATTACAAGTCCATCACAGTTATATTTAAGGTACATAGTGAGATAGAATTAGGGCAATTCCCACCACCAGTGATGTCCTCCTTTCGTCCTTTTCCCAGCATGCATTCCATACCTCTACCCTTAGACCCCTAGATTGCTAGTGTAACAGCTCCCTTTTGTTGGGGTTTGGGTCTCTTGATTCTATTGTTATTAACTTTGAGTTGAGTATTTAAGACTGATCATTTTTTCTTTCCACTCAATGCTCATAAAACTGCTTTGCCCTCAGTATCATCCACACTTTTTCTTAGTTTGTAGGAAGGCATAGAATATGAGGCAGAACAAGATGATTCATGTTCTATGGTTCTGATTAAAAAATAAATAAAAATTAAAAGCAGGCTGGAGCCTCTCTCTAGAATCTATAAATATGAATTAAAAAAGAGGGGGGGCTGGTATGGTGAAGTTTGTTTTGTTTTGTTTTTGTTTATCATAGGCACATCTATTAATGGGGAAAATAAAAAGAAAATTTCTTTGGCCTAAGAGATACAGGATGTTTCCACCATTGAAGGATACTGTCATGAAACAAACTATATATTTCAGACTTGTTCATTGTCAAACTCCAAAGTCTTTCTTCGTGGTGCCAGGAAATGTTCTGCTCAGTTGTGGTTATCAGAGCTAGTCCTCTGTAATTGAAGATGCTGGTTTTTGCACAGATCCTAGGATGAGGTATAGGATAGAGTCTTTGTTTATGGTTCCAGAAGTTCTGTTCAGTCATGATTATTGTAGTCAGTCTTCTATATTTAATGATCTTGTTTTGGCACAGATTAAAGGATAGTGTGTCTTCTGATATCTCACCGTTTGGTGATGAGGTAGGGCAATCTGCCCTTAGATAAAGTTGTTGCTGTTTCCTCATCAACAGGGTGTTGTATGAACCTACCCTGGGCAAGTTGGTATCAGAGCAATATTAGGGTCTCACCCCAGGGGTGGGGGCTTACTTCCTGGTGCTGTTGAAGGAAACTGAGACAGTTCTAAGGTTAGGATTGGACGGTTGATGTTTGGTCACATGTTTGATCACATAAGGTCTAAGTCAGTCGAGTCCCCAAGACATATTTCAGGGTGTAAGGCATCCCTGTATTATAATATTTCTGGTTCTTATCCCTAATAGATAAAAACTTGTTTTTATACAGAAGATTTCCCCCATTTTAGTGTGCTTATGCAAAAAAGAACGATGCCACATTATATTGTTGGTGCATTTGGGGATAAAAATGACAAGCTAGACAATTCCTGTGCACTGGTTTTGACCTGAACTTTTATCCCAAGCAAGATTATTCTACTAAAATTTCATGCTAAGCAGAACCAAAAATAAATAAATAAATAAATAAATAAATAAATATTAGAATTAAGAAAAAAGGGATGAAGAAGACTACCCTTACATTTGGAAATAAATACACTAAGAGGTATACTATTAAGAAATTAAGCGGGACCAGAGAGGTGACGCTAGAGGTAAGGTGTCTGCCTTGCAAGCACTAGCCAAGGAATGACCACGGTTGGATCTCCCTGCCTCCCATATGCCCCCCCCAAGCCAGGGGCAATTTCTGAGCTCTTAGCCAAGAGTAACCCCTGAGCATCAAACAGGTGTAGCCCAAAAATTCAAAAAAAAAAAAAAGAAATTAAGTATATAAGGAAAATATACATATCCCTTACATATCCCTATTAAGTCTTCTGAGATAATCTTGGGGGGATAATCTTGGGGGCACATTTTCTTTACACACCGTGGTTTTATTATGTCCGAGAAATGGTTTGTAGTCATAAGGGATCAGGTAGTATCTTTGAGCTGAGTCCGGTAGCAAGCAATATTCCACATTGAGGTGGGGTGGAAGAGAGTGGGCCACCTGGATTGAGTCAGTGGGAGTTGTGATTGCAACTTCTTGCTAGGGCAAGAGATGAGGGGTTGAGAGGATGTTCTTTTGCTTTGGGAGTCAGGTAGCAGCCAATTGGGGCAGGTGGACTGTCCCAATTCTTGAGGAGTGAAGAGTTGAGGGTGAAGAGGCTTAAATAGGGAGAGATAGCAGATCTGGATTGAGAGGGTGGGAGGATAGAAGGAGTTCTGAATGGGGGGATAATATATAATAGAGGCTATATACAATATAGGCATGGGTTGTTTACAATATAGATTAGACAAACAAAGAGGAGTCCACTGCATACAAATTCATGCCCACTTATAGATAGACATAACAGAACAATTCATAGGTTGTGGTTGGGGCCCTGATCCTTATAGCGGTGGGCCAGAGCACTTAAAAATAATTGAATTAAGGGACAGGAGAGATAGCATAGAGGTTTACCTTGCATGCAGAAGGACGGTGGTTCGAATTCCAACATCCCATATGGTCCCCCGAACCTGCCATAAGCAATTTCTGAGTGTAAAGCCAGGAGTAACCCCTGAGTGCTGCCTGGTGTGACCCCTCCCTCAAAAAAATGAATTAAGAAAAAATAGATAAAAAATAGATTAAAAGAAAGAAAAGAAAAAAACAATAAAGAAAAAAAAGGTAAATAAATAAACTGGGCCAGCACAGCAGAGAGAAAAGGTTTTCCAATTTCTAGGGATTTCATCCATGGCAAGGTGAACTTTGCTAAATTTTAGGATAAACATATTTTCACTCGAGCTTGCTAAGCAATATGATATCAAGCACTATAAGAGGAGACTACCCTATGTAGTATTCTCCCTCATATCTTGTGCATTGAGGTTCCTTTCCTGAAAGTAAACTAATAGTGTAGGTATTATGCTATAATAGTAATATAGTTTGAATTGAAGAAGGAGAAAGGAGAAGTAAAATTACAAAATAAATCAAAAATAAAAGAAAGAAAAAGTAAGATTAAAAAAGAGAGAAGAGATAATAGTAATTTGCAAAAACATACTCAATGAATGAGACCTACAACATAAGTTTCTGGTGTGCAGTTGCCTAGTTCAGTGGTTTCCATGGTCATAAGATTTATGAATAGTAGATGACATAATCATAGAGTATTTTATCAAAACATTGTCATAATTAGTACTGTATATTGAGTCTAATATGTTAGAGCACTTAATTGCAAAGTACGGTATCCAATTTATATCTCCAGAAACCTCTTTAAACAAAGGAGAGGTAGAATTATTTTATGCATAATAAAATTAAGGCAGTAAATATAAACATATTTATATTTATGTGTAAATAAAATCTATATTATATACATTATTATAATACTTCTGAAGTTTTTTATTTCAAATTATAAAATATTTATTACATTTTATCATTTATTCTTTTCTGATTTGTGTGTGTGTTGCATTTGTTCGTTTTTTGCCAGAAGTGGCTTAGGCTCTGAGCTCAGGGATCAGTTCTGGCGGGTTCAGGAGACCATCTGGGATGCCAGGGATCAAAACCTTGATGACTGTGTGTAAGCCAAGTCTTATAATGTCTCTCAGGCCCCTGTTTTCTTTCCTTCATTTCTTTCATTCATTCTTTATTTGCTTTTTTAATATTTAAATATTTGATTCATCTGCACCCTACTTTGTTTATGAATTATGTTATAGATCCAACTTTGTTTGACTAATATTTTTATTTATCATCTATGTTTTGTTAGGTAGCATGAAGGTGAGTTTCACCTCATACTAACTCTCCTTATACTGATATGCTTTTTCAATAGAATAACGGCTTTTTCCATAATGCTCTCTCTACTTCTACCACCACCACATTTTTGTTTGTTTTTATTTTAAAAGTACACCTGACCAAACTCAGTGCTTACTTCTGACTCTGTGTTGAGGAATCACTCCTGGCAGGGGCTCAGGGGACCATATATGGTGCAGAAAATCAAATTCAGTTCAACCTTAGGCAAAGCAAGTGCCCTACCCCATGTACTATCTCTAGTCCAACCCATCACCACATTTTGTCATTATTGTTAGAGTTTATAATATATTAGTCAAATAAAACAGAACTCACTGTTCAATAACCTACAATGATAAAGTCTTTTTCAGTCAAATATACACTCTATGCTGACTCCCATTCCCTTGGATAAGGCTGAGTGCATCTATCTGATCTTGTAGAATGAAGAAGAGTTTATATGTCTCAGACCCGATGTTTTTCCCTTTACCTTAGGGCAGTGGTTCTCAACTTTGGCTTGGACATTATTGCAGGAGCTTTTAAAACTGCAGATGTGCTAGCTCCCCAGAGATCAATTGATAATGGAGTAGAATCAAAACATTTAAAACAGAACATAAGGATATGGATTTAATTAGGTTGGGAAAAAATACTTTCAACTCTTATTAAATTACTTTCATTCCTTATTCAATTATAGACTGTTTTATTAAATATTCCCATTAATAACATCTTTTAAGTAACTTAAGAAAGTATTCATTTTAGCAATTTTTCTTTTGTTCTCTTTTAATTTCGATGTTTAGGTCACTTAATGCATGGCTCTGCATTCATGGACCACTCCTGGTAGTGCTTGGGGGACTTATAGGGTTCTGGGGATTGAAACTAGTTTGGCTGTGCAAGACAAGTGCTTGGCTTGCTGTATTATTTCTCTGGTCCCTCTAGCAACTCTCCTGCTCTAAAAACTATATTCTTTATGAGGGGTGCCTTACAAGTGCATTATTATAACATATTTAAAAGGCTCTTAATTGAATGTTTACTGTACACTAGTTATGAATAAGGTATTCTGTTGTATTGCAAGGTATAAAATATGGAGCAAAACATATAGAATACAGAGTCTCTGCATTTAAAACACTCATTATACCCAAAAAGTACCCAATATGAGGACCCTACACTAGATAAATATTGTTTCAGTATCAGTTTCTCACAGAATAGTTAGGAAAATCAATAACATATTCATATTGTCCTTTAATTCTAGAATTTATGTTAGTTGCTATTTTAAGATTATTTAACATAATATTTTTATCCAGGTTTGAAAATGTTGGCAAATGTGCTTTCTAATGAATACTTTGGGGAATAATTCTGGAGATATGTTTGAGTGTGTTATTTCCCTATAGATGTAAACAAAACGCCAAGTATAGATATATATCTGGAATTTATATAGGAACTAGTGCTTTCAGTTTAATAGTATTGAATATTATTTCTAAGTAAAACTTATTAATTTACTTCTTAATACTAAGTAACTAAGTTGATTTGAGTTATTTTTTCATGGTGACAATCGGTAAGCATTACCTTGTGAATAACAATGTGAAAGTATACTTCAGTTCAAATTTGTGCTTTTTTTTTAAACTGACTTTATGTGCATTTTCTCCCTAAAGCATACTTACTTTCCTTTAATTTGAATTTTGAACTACACCTGGAGGCCACCCCTACTCTTGACTCTGGCTATGCTGGGCCAGAGGTTAAATCTGGATCATTGCATGCAAGGCAAATGCCCTAAATGCTATTCTATTGCTTTGACTTCAAAAGCACACTTGTTTTAGAGAGGAAAATAATATCCTTGATGACTATATAAAAGGTTGAAAATCATATTTCTGTATTTCTGTTTATAAAATGCATTTAAATAATTTGAAAATAATGTGCAAATGCAAAATTCTCAGTGAAAGGGAGTTATTGACATTCTTGTAGAAAACCTTTTCATTAATCTTTTATTTCTGACATAATTAATGATTATCATTATAATTGTTCTAATGTTTTCCTCTAGTTGTTATCTTGCTTTGGAGTGTGATAAATGAATGCCCCAAATCAAAGAACCAATTCCCTTTTTATGTCCTTTTATATTCTATAATTTTTGAGAGTTACTTAATGCAGTCAACAACCATTAATTATGTTGAAAAATGAATATCCCTTAGTAATTCCACTTTTTGGTAGAGATAAAAGGGCACTCCTTGATTATAGAGCCCAAGGCCTTTCACTTAAAATAATATTTTTTCCAACACTAAACTTGTTCCCTTAAAGATCCATGGATTCCATTCTAAAATTTTAATTCCTGAAATTAAATGGATAATAATATATTTTTCCAGCAATAAAGTTGTTCCCTCAAAGATCCATGGATTCCATTCTAAAATTTTAATTCCTGAAATTAAATGGATATACATCCCAACATTCATGTGCTCCTTAGATTGTGTAAAAAGGGGGTGTAGAGCTTGTACTGCTTTCCCAGGTGAAGCAATACAGTTGAAATAACTGAATAGGTTAAACCTCTTTTTGTAATTAAAAATATTGAGGACCCATTATCCCACTCCAGACTGAGGAACAATAACATTATCTGGTAAATAGAAACAGGAAGGAAAACATTCGAAGCCCTTCCTGAGATGCCCTTTCCACTATAGGTTATTATAACTGTTTTATTGTTCATGAGAGTTTGAACCACCTCTGACAGGGTAGGCCATTCTTCAAATCAGTCAAATCACGATGTTTTAATCATGTTTGTGTGTTAACCCTGAAAAAAATTTTGTTATTTGGATTTGTTATTATAGTTTTGGAATTTTGTTGTGGGCGCACCCTGGTGATGCTCAGGGGTTACTGAAAGCTCCACAAGCAGGAATTATTCCTGTCAGTGCTCAGAGGATTAAATGTAAATTGGCTTATGCAAGGCAACTACACTTGTACTATCACTCTGGCTCCTTAAACCTATTGTCCTTAAGGTATCTAATGGAAAGGATATATTTTCCAAAGAAATTGAATATCCTGTACATTTGAGTTCTGGGATTCATTTATTCATTCTGACATGGTCCTCCCACACAGAGCTTTTGTGACATGATATACACATCTTAACTACATATCAGAGCGTCTTCACTTGCCACTTCTTTTGATGTAGCATCGCTATATATCCAGTAACAATGTTACATTGCAAGCATGAGAAAGCAGTAAACAGAATCAAGGGAAGGAAGGATTGGGTTGTCAGTGTAAATGTAAATAGCAGCTGTTCCATTCGAACTGTTTTTGCAAAACTACCAATGGTGGGAGTTTTGCACAAATTGGGCCAGATCCCCAAGAATTGGGTTTTAGCACAAAATTTAAGAGGAGTTCTACTGTCCTTCTGTTTATATTGTTTCACTCTCTTTCTTGTTGTCCAAACAGTAGAGGGAAGGAAAATATATGTGTACCTATGAATATTTATTTGTATATATTTAATATTTTGTATGTGTCCTTGTAAAAATCGTATTTATAGATTTCTATATGCCTTTGCAATCCTAGATGGCCTGTATACATGTTTTTATGTCCTCTTCTAAAATGGCACACACAATATATCTGTTAGTTCAAAATAATTAGACCTAAGGTCTCAAGAACCACTATTTTATGATTCAAGTTTTAAGTTGTTTTTTTTTTTTTGGTTTTTGGCCACACCCAGAGATTCTCAGGGTTACACCTGGCTATGTGCTCAGAAATCACTCATGCTTTGGGGGAGCATATGGGATGTCAAGGGATCAAACTGCAGTCCATCGTAGACTAGTGTGGGCAAGGCAGACGCCTTACAGCTTGTGCCACTGCTCTGACCCCCCATTTAAGATGTTTAATTTAACCCAAAATTTGGCATTTTTCAGATTATTTATCTCTTTCATTTTTCTGATTAATATTATTAACCTACATTGCAGTACAATGTTCTCCTCCCATAATCTTAGAAATTTTCCAAAATTCCCAAAAGAAACCTCCTAGAGAAAAATCTCTAAAGCATCTTCATTCCAGAACTGAAGAAATAGCATAGCGCAAATAACATTGGTCTTGCATGCAGTCAACCTGGGTTCTATCCCTGAGACGACATACGGTCTCCAGAGCCGTGGCAGGACTGATCTCTGAGCATAGATCCAGGAATAAGAACTGAGCACATGTGAGTATTCCTCTAGCAAAAAAATTGAAAACCTTGTGGCCAAGAATAAGGTGTTCTGGGGCCAGAGAGATAGCATGAACGTAAAGTGTTTGCCCCCCATGCAGAAGGTTGATGGTTCAAATCCCAGCATCCCAATATGGCCTCCCGTGTCTGCCAGGAGCGATTTCTGAGCATGGAGCCAGGAGTAACCCCTGAGCGCTGCTGGGTGTGACCCAAAAACCAAAACAAAACAAAACAGAAAAAAAAAATAATAAGGTGTTAGCCTTATACAGCCTACCTGGGTAGGATCCCCAGTAAGTATCCCATATGGTCCACGAGCCCACCAGAAATAATCACTGAATACTGCTGAATATAAGCTAAAACAAACGAAAAATCTTCATGCCATTTCTATCACCATGTATATGTTTTCTTTCCTTATAGGTCAACATGTATATATTTTCTTTCCTTATAGGTTAATGTGACAAATTTCTGGCAATAAGTTCTTTAAAATACAACTTATCACTAAAGCCTTATGCAAGTCTGAACCTCTAATCACTACCATTACTGAAACTAATATGGATAATATCTATGTAGTTATATTATGTTCTATTTAAAATGGAGGAAGACAATATTTTCTGTCACATGAATATAAAAGTATCTTTCTCTTTTTAATTGTTTAATTTTTGTTTTGTTTTGTGCATAAGTTTGGTCCTCACCTTGTAGTGTTCAAGGCTCTATGCTCAAGGATCTCTCCTAAGGATTTTGGGGCCATATGGGGTGCTTGAGACTAAGCCACATCAGCTGCGTACAAGACAAATATCTTACCTGTTGTAAGCTTCTCCAGCTTACCTCTTGTACCTTCTTCAGCTCCTCTTTCACTTAATTATTTTAAATATTTCTTATAGTTTAGGAAGTATATTTACAATGACATTAACATGAAGATCAGTATACACAGTCACCCTACCTCACAACCAACAAAAGACCCAATAACCTATTGTTGGCTTGAAGCAGAGTTGAGAGCAGAGCTAGAATTAAGAATGCAGAGTTCACAAAGCATTATCTGACCTAGAATGTTTATTTTGGTGCACTATTCCTATAATGAATTATTTATTTTGGTGAAATATTCTTATAATGAATGAAACTCTCCTGAATCTATTATTATATTGACCTAAAATCTTTTTAGACCTAAAATGGGACTTTTCAGTTGTGGGAATATTTACAGGATGAGTGAGAGGAAAATGAAAATAATAAAAACATTAGTATTTCTTGACAAGATAAAAATTAAGCACAGCACTTGCATAAATTTTAGTCTAATGTCGATGGTTGCTTAATGGAAAAGAAACCTCAAGTCAGGCTATTAATTACAGCTGCGTATCTGTCAAATAAGCAAGAACCAGGATCCCTTCTAGTTGCTATTTACTTGATAGGCATAAATTATGCAAGTAAGCCATTGTTAAAGAGTCCTGAGGCTAGTTCCTTCCTCATCATATATTGGGAAATTTGAGATAAAAGCTATAGGGAAAATATATAAACAAATATAAGCACGAGTTCTTTATATACTGGAATTTTTTTATTTCAAATAAATTGGATTAGTTCCACATGATACAGAATACAGGATAGACTAAACACTCGAAAAGAGGGGCTGGAGTGACAGCACAGTGGTAGAGTGTTTGCCTTGCACTCAGCCAACCTGGAACATACTCAGGTTGGATTCCCAGTATCCTATACAGTACCCAAGTCTGTCAGGAGCAATTTCTGAGCTTCTAAGTGCAGAGTCAAGAGTATATCTCTAAACCCACCTTCACACACACACACAGAAGAAAGAAAGAAAGAAAGAAAGAAAGAAAGAAAGAAAGAAAGAAAGAAAGAAAGAAA
Organism: Crocidura indochinensis; assembly: GCA_004027635.1. Classification (NCBI taxonomy): domain Eukaryota; kingdom Metazoa; phylum Chordata; class Mammalia; order Eulipotyphla; family Soricidae; genus Crocidura; species Crocidura indochinensis. The sequence continues at coordinate 12,679 of PVKC010002169.1, read as the reverse complement.
GAAAGAAAGAAAGAAAGAAAGAAAGAAAGAAAGAAAGAAAGAAAGAAAGAAAGAAAGAAAGAAAGAAAGAAAGAAAGAAAGAAAGAAAGAAAGAAGAAAGAAAGAGAGAAAGAAAGAAAGAGAGAGAAAGAAAGAAAGAAAGAAAGAAAGAAAGAAAGAAAGAAAGAAAGAGAAAGAAAGGAGGGAAGGAAGGAAGAGAGAAAGAAAAAAAGAAAGACTAAAGAAAAGATAAGAAGAGAAAAGAAAAAGTAAATACTTTGGCAGAATTTTGAGCTAGGTTTACTGACTTCACAGCTATGATTAAACTTATTTTTCTTTTTCTTCTTTCTTTCTTTCTTTCTTTCTTCTTTCTTCTTTCTCTTTCTTTTCCTTTCTTCTTTCTTTTTCTTCTCTTTTTCTTTTTTCTTTCTTCTTTCTTTTTCTTTCTTCTTTCTTCTTTCTCTTTCTTTTCTTTCTCTTCTTCTCTTCTTTCTCTCTTCTCTTCCTCATCTTTTTTTTTTTGCAAAATTTTATTCTTAAATGTACATGTTTCAAAACATTTCATTCTAGCTACTATTGGCAACAGAGCTGCATTAGGGAATCCACATGTTTAACCAGGAAAGATCACTGATTCCTTGGACACAAGGAACAGTTTATTTTGTCAGAGTTCTTAATTCCACCAGTGATCCAGGGGTTCTTTCCTTGGGTCTTGACTTTTAGTTCTTCAAGTTTCTTCTGCTTCTCCTGTTTTTCTTTGAATGTATATTCTTTCTCCTCTATCTTGACTTCTTCTTGCTACCTTTACAGCTGGGTCTGGTGCTTGCCACCTCTCATCCAGAGAATGCTACAAGAAACACATGCTAGAATTTTTAGCATGTCCACACTGAAGTTTACAACTTACTCTGAAATTCATAAAAATAATATAAATCGAATGTTAGGTATAGATAAAGAAAGGTTATATGGGTAAATATATAATAAAGAAAATTACAAACTGGTGTATCTATTTACTTAAGATTTCAAGTTGTAGGAAAGCAAATATTTGAGTAATTTAAGGAAGAATTATCCTCAGGTTCTATTTCTAGTATAACTTTATATTAATTAAAACCATCTTCTTGTTTTCTATAGCTGGTAATTTTCTTGGTATAATTTTAAGTGAATGAACTTCTAATATAATCAAAAAGATAATGCTAATGTTTCTTATTGCTAGAGAAATGACAGTATTTCTTCTATGGAAACTTTTATTAGTATCATTAGCTTAGTTTACATATCTATAAACCTTTCCTATTTCTCTATAATTTTAGCCATTTTTTCTAGAATTAATAAATTAATAACCCATTTAAAATAATAAATTTATTTTCTTTATGAATATAAAGGAAAATTAAGTACATTACATATAATAATTTTACTTTGGACAACATTAAACAAGGATCAAACGATTCTACCATGAGGTCTAACTATTCTTTTCTTTTCTTTTTTGCTTTTTGGACCATCACCAGCAGTGCTCAGGAGTTATTCTTGACTTTGTGCTCAGTAATTACTTCTAGTAGGCTTGGGGGACTATATGGGATGCCAGAGATTGAACCTGAGTCAGCCACGTGCAAGGCACATGCCCTACCTGCTGTGCTATCACTAATCACTATGACTGCAAGCCTAATCATTTTTTATTTCTTTATGATAAAATTTGGTTCACCATTTGACTGTTAGATCTACTCCTTTAAATTCATTCAAAATGAATTTTTTTATTATTTTGATTTGAGGCTATACTCAGTAATACTCAAACTTTATGACTGGCTCTGTGCAGTGCTCACAACTGGTGATGCTTAAGGGATCACATGTGGTGCTAGGGTTGACCATATATCAATAAAAAGTCAATAAATGATTACAGATAATGTTTTTATATGTGCAATGTAAGTTTTTAAATACTACTGCAGTAGTTTTATTATTTTTACACTATTTTGGGTATGATTGTTATATGCCTAGAGACAATAACACTCTTTGGTGACACCTATAAACTCCCATCCAGCACTATGCATTGAACAATGTAGGTACTCTCTCTACATATATATGTATTATATAATTTATAATATATAATGTATATTATATATAAATCATATATTATAATTTATTACACATATTATATGGTTATATATTATATCATTATAATATAGATGATTAGTCATACTATATGATTATATGTTATATATTATGTATTTATATGCATATATGCAATATATGTGTATATGTATTATATGATCATAAGTATAGCTAATTATATATGATCATATATTTTAATATATCTTTGTTTTAAGGCCACACTAAATGTTGCTGAGGGATAATTCCTGGTTCTGTACTAAGGGATCATCCCTATCAATACTCAGGGGACCATAGGCAGTGCCTGCAATGAACTGAAATTAACCACATTAAGACAAGCACCTCAATTCTTATACCTCTCTAACCATTACTTAATTTTGTTTTAATGTTCCAGTAAAATATTACTATGTTAAGTTTTATAATACTTAAGTTTTCCACACTGTCATACATCACCAGATCTAACTTTGCCAACAAACTATTTTTATCTCAACTCTTAAAATTTTAGGATCAGAGATATAGTACAGGGTTTTAGTATATGCCTAGCATGCAGTTGACACCAGAACTTGCTGGTAATTGTTGATTCTTGAATACCACCGGATGTAGCTCTGGAAGTTCCTGAGCCCTGTTAGGTATCCCAAGAAGTCCCCCAACACTTCATGATCTGAGTATCGCCACATCCTCACGTCCTCGTGGTGAACCACAAGACCTTGGGAGTCAACCCCCATCATCTCAATTAGAAGGAACTTTACTCAGGTGTAAGATTTTGATGAATAATATAATTGTAAAATACTATTGTTATAATGTTGTTAAGAAGCATTATACATAGTGCCAAACTGTACAGAGACCTATGAAAAAGCCTGATAATGTTACTTTACTTAAACAATATACCGGGACTCTGTTTTTGTTTTTGTTTTGAGGCCACACCTAGTGGTACACAGAGGCTACTCCTGGCTCTGTGTTTGAAAATCACTCCTGGCAAACTTGGGAGACCATATGAGATGCCAGTGGATCAAACCTGGGTTGACTGTATGTAAGACACATTGCCCTACTTACTGTGCTAATATACTTACTGGCCAAATATACTCATATTTTTTGATGGAATCACCATAAAATACAAAGTTGTTTATTACCAAGCTTCGGTCATGCAATGTTTGAGCACTCATCCCTTCAGCAGTTTCCACTTGTCTCCATTCATGTACCCAGTTTCCCTCCTGCCCTCATCCTCTCCCCCCAGCCTTCCTCTTTGGCAGATAGTTTTTGTTTTGTTTTTCTTTTTTAGGCACTGTGGTTGACAGTACTGTAATTGAAAGGATATGGTGGCTATCCCTTTTACCTCCTTTAATTCCTAATTCTTGTCCAGCTTGATAGTCTTCCACTATTATTGTCAGTGGTCCCTTGTCTGTGCTAGCTGCCCTCCCCATTTTATGGCTAGCTTCCTGGTAAGGATCAGTCCTCTGGAACTTTGTTTCTAAACAGTATAATCTTTAGCAATATAATATTGTGAAATTGATAACATTTATTTATCTCTTCCAAAATGGTCCAACTCCTTTGAAACATTATTTGGGCCCTTTGCCGATATTTTGATAGGATTCGTGGAAAATACAACTGATTATTTGGGGATAAACAGAATAGACTGAGTAGCAATATAATGACATACCCAATGAGCTTTTTTTCCTCCATAAATGTGTTGGATCTCAAAAGTCACTCTCCTTTAATGACCCAAACATTAGGGTAGTCAGAACTCCCAGATTGCTGCTCTTGTTTTCTTCCTCAATTTAATACCAACTGCTTGGTAAGTTACTTTTGTTTCCCTGTTTTTATTATTTCTCCCCATCTCATCTCTGATAAAGTCAGCTTTCTTTTGGATTATTTAGAAGAAGAAAATTGATCCATCTGATCACAACCAGGAATGAGGCTGGAATTAAATATGAGATGTCATTCTTCCTGAGTTTGATATTGGTGAGAAACTGATTTTTATTGTCTGCCAACAGGAGAGGCTTTGCACTTGGCTCGGGATTTTGGCTACACTTGTGAAACAGAGTTTCCAGCCAAAGCAGTTGGAGAACATCTTGCCAGACAACATATGGAACAGAAAGAACAGACAGCAAGGAAAAAGATGATCCTAGCAACCAAGTAAGCAGAATGGGGAAGCCTCTGGGTGACTTTAGCCTTCGTTTTTCCATTTTCTCTAAATGAGGGTAACAGTTTGGAAAATCCTAATTCACTAAAACATGTGGTTCTTAGGCACCAGTAGCTAGATGTTTAATAAATCTGCCAATTTGACTTATATCCAGCTTTATAAGCCACCATTTAATAACCATGGTTTTATCCATGACTATAATTTTCTTAGAGAATTTCTCAGGAACATGCATGAATTCTTAGAGAAGGAGCATGTTTGAGGGATGTAGATTCCAGGTAAATATATCATTGGTTGCTGTGTAATTTGATCTAAAAGTTATTGATATTAGGGTAACAATCTCAAAAGAGCACACAGGGCTCTCAAGGAATGTGATCAAAGAAAGGACTCGGATATATGAACTACAGCAAAGAAGCCTCTAGAACCATGTATCCGTTCTCCTGCCATCTTTCCTTGTATATATACACAAATAGTTTCTCAACTGCTCCACCTCCTGTGGTGATAATATTGAGAAGAAAAAGCATTATGGAGGAGAACTTTTCTGAAAATTGTAAAACATCCATAAAATGTGAATTGAATTAATGGACAAAATTATGTTGGAACTCTAACATAAATGACTTTAAAATTTCCCCAGTTTTTCAAGTAATTAGCTAGAGAAACTAAGTTGTAATATGTGAAAACTCAACAATTTCACGGTGCTACAAGTCCAGTTGAAATATTTAGAGAAAGTTCTTTCGGGTGGTAGAGAATTCCTCCTCTCTTTTCTTTACCATATCAATCAGTACAACACATAGACCACTAGCAGTCTTATCTAATTCTCTAGCCCTGTATTTCACATTTAGAACAAATACTCTCAAAGAATTAAATTATTAATTAAAATGTTCTTTAATTTGGGGTAAGGTTTTAGTTTAGAGTTCTTTGTTTTACATTTGTTTCCTTTGGAAAATGTTCCCCAACAACGCTGAGAACTCAATGCTATCTCTGGTGGAGCTCTAGAGGCCATGATGTCAGGCATGCACTACTGTTACATGAGTTATCTACCCTGCATAATTTAGGGAAAACTTTTAAAGAGGAAGAATGGTATATATAATTAATAGCATTGTGTTTTGGAAAAAGTTTTTAAAATTAATTTTAGGGCCGAAGAAATAGCATGGAGGTAGAGCATTTGCCTTGCAGGCAGAAGGATGGTGGTTCAAATCCTGGCATTCCATATGGTTCCCCTAGCCTGCCAGGAGCGATTTCTGAGCACAGAGCCAGAAAGTAACCCCTTAGCACTGTCGGGTGTGACCCAAAGACCACAAAATAAAATTAAATTGATTTTATAGGGGCTGGAGTGATGGCACGGCAATAGGGCAATAGTGGCTGACCTAGGATGGACCAGGGTTCGGACCCCCAGCATCCCATAGTGTTCCCCATGCCAGGAGAGATTTCTGAGGTCCTAGCCAGGAGTAATCCAGTAACCCCTGAGAGTCACCGGGTGTGCCCCCCCAATTTTTAATTGATTTTAAAGTCTTTGGGTTCAAATTTAAGTCTGTGCAAAATGAATAAAATCAAAGTTATTTAATTTTTCTACCATCTTTGTCACTTATTTAAATTTTTATAAGTTTAATGGTTTATTTGGAATACCTACCATCTTCCACATTTGCACAAGACATTTTGGAACATTTCTTTGCAGTTTATGTTGCTTGTCACCATTCGATTTTAGGTGTATATATATGTATATATATGTATGTATAAATATGTGTGTACATATATACATATATTCATTATGCTTCTGAAAACTCCAAGTGATTTGTTCATCGTACTCCCAAGATAAGGAAAATCAAAGATGGTGGCAAAAAAAAGGAGATCAGAAAAGGCAAATCAAAGAAATAAAAGTAGAAAGGTATTGTAAAAAGAGAAAATAAAAACCAAGAGTTAGAGAAAGAAAATTAAAAGAATGTATAAAATTTGGACTTAATAATTAGTTATATTTTTTTTCTGAATTCCTGAAAACTTTAGTAGAAAGACCTTAACCTGCACGTGTTCTGCAGCAAAGGAATCATGACTTATTTCTGGTGGGGGAGATGAGGAATGCTCCTTTTATTAATATTCTTATGATCTTCTAACCAGATCAGGTTTTTTGCTGCTGTTTTGTTTGGTTTCTTTTTTGTTTGTTTTATTTTGTTTTGGAGAGGGATTTTCCATACCCAGAAGTTTTCAGGAGCTATTCCTGGTGGAATCATGCGCAATGCAAACTACTTAATCTCTTTTCTTCCTCTATGACCTTCAAATCTATCAGTGGTAGGTAGCTTTCTCTAAAAAAGATTGAAAATACATATAATTATGTTTGAATCCTTCATGTGATTTCAAGAAAATTTCTATCTATCAGTGGTAGGTAGCTTTCTCTAAAAAAGATTGAAAATACATATAATTATGTTTGAATCCTTCATGTGATTTCAAGAAAATTACGAAGTATTGATACAGGTGAAAAATAATGTATGACATTAGAAGCATGTCATATGCTGCAGATGATTCTAAAGTCTATAGTTTCAAGATGATCAGATCAAATAGAATTTTCAAAATACATACTCAGAGGGAATGGGCCTACTTAATAACACTAATCCCAAGACATAAGTTATCTGAAAAAAATTTCCATTTTCTAGTTCAAAATTACTTGTAGTTGTGGTTTCAGGTAAAATTTTAAACTTTCACTCTACACAGAGAAATTGTTTTGCATTTGGGATGATTCACACACCTGGTTATGCTCAGGGGTTACTCCTGACTATGTGCTCAGAAATTGCTCCTGGCTTGGGGACCATAAGGGACGCCAGGGGATTGAACTGGTCTGTCCTAGGCCAGCACAGGCAAGGCAGACATCTTACCGCTTGCACCACAGCTCTGGCCCCAATTTCTTTTTTTTTCTTTTCTTTTTTTGCAGTGTTCACACCTGGCAATGCTCAGGGGTTACTCCTAGCTCTGAACCCAGAAATCACTCCTGCAGGCTTGGGCAACCTTATGGGATGCCAGTAGTTGAACCACCATTGGTTCAACTGGGTTGGTCGCATGGAAGGCAAACGCCCTACCACTGTGCTATCTCTCAGGCCCCTGGTTCTATAATTTCAATACTATAATAGCTAGCAATATTACTTTTTTTGTTTTGTTTTGTTTTCGGATCACACCCGGCAGCAGGGGTTATTCCTGCCTCTACGCTCAGAAATTGCTCCTGGCAGGCTCGGGGGACCATATGGGATGCCAGAATTCGAATCACAGACCTTCTGCATGCAAGGCAAATGCCTTACCTCCATGCTATCTCTCTGACCCCGCAATATTACTATTAACATTTGAAACATTAGGTTCCATTTTCTTGAAAGCATTCATATCTCTGTTTCAAAAGATTTGATGCTTGAATTTATTCATCTAATGCTGAGGTTTTTTTTCCACAGAAAAGAGATTTTTGAGCACACCTTGAGGGAAGGAAGAGAAATATTTCCATATTAATAAACACTCTCTTTGTTGAGATATCTGTCTTGTTTTAGAACCAATGGGTTCTACTACTGAGCAGTGTTTTCCTTTACTCATTTTAAGGACATTTTAATCTTATAAATAACATTATTTGAAAGTAAATTTTAAGCTGTGATCTCATAAAATATTGCAAGAAAATATCAATTTTTTTCATAGCAAAATTTGAGTTGACTAATTTTAATTACCATAGTTATATGAAAGTAAACAGGTCACAAAATCTGAAAATTGGAAGCAGTTTTTATTTTTATTATTTTTACATCCAATTTTATTAGGCAATATGGAACAATATTCAAAGAAACTTGTATTTAAAAAACATACACAATACAAAGTCATCAATTGATGTCAGTGTGTTAAATGCACAATATAATCATGGATCCAGCACATGTAGTCTAAATAGCACTAGTAAGTACTTATGGTAAGAGTTGACAATTGGAGAGATAGGAATTGTTTTCTGATTGTCAACTTGGGTCAATTTCTGGCACTGAGGTTTCTTAGCACTAGAGCTAGGAATAAGCCCCAAAAACAACTGGGTTTGGCCCTAATCACCCCTCCCCAAAATGCTGAAAAAAGGCACAGAATTAGAATGAAATAATCTTCATGAATATTTGTCTAACCCCAAATTCTCTGAATGAGAAATCAAATTGCTAAGCCATACTTTCATATGACTTACATATTTCCTTTTATTTATATTTACTTTTGCTTTTTAACTCTGTGAATGACCCTTTTCACTGGTTCAGTTCTATTTAACATATTGTCATACCTACAATTGTATAAAATGCCCAATGGTTTAAGTGCCTCCTAATTACTTTTGTTTATAATGTTTATAGCAAAAATAGATTTTTCTGCTATTAAAAATCATTTGTAAGGAAGGATCAAAATGAGTTAGACAATTTTAAGTCTGAAAATATTCCAAGCAAATTGTTTTAATTCACAGGAAAGAAGTTTAAATCTCTTTATTGAATTTAAAACTAAATTTGTTTAGCATTTGATTTGTATCACAGTGAAAGAGCACAGTTAACAGATTTTGATAGTTATCATCCCATGAAACACCAAAATGGGAAATATAAAGCTTCAAAATCAGACAAAGCTTCAAAATTATATTCTTAAGGACAATGATGTAAGTGACAAAATTAGAAGCTATGATTCATTGAAGGTTACCTCCTGTTACATAATTCATAATATGATATTCTGGGGCAGTGAGTACTTGTTATTGTTTCATAAATAAAATTTGATAAGAATAAAACTATAAAAATACTTATATTGAGCCGGAGTGATAGCACTTATGGTATGGTGTTTGCTTTGCATGAGGCCAACCCGGGTTCAATACTTGGCATTCTATATGACTTCCCTGAGCCCATTAAGAGTAATTCTTGAATGCAGAGCCAAGAGTAACCCCTGAGCACCTCTGGGAGTGGCTCAAACCTCCCTTCCAAAAAAATATACCTTCTAAGTTTCTGAAAGAATGAGTGATGCTAAATGTCCAAAATGCAACGCTTATATTATTAGTTTTTATAGTAAAAGCTTTCTCAAGTCAGAGAGATAAGGTTCAAAATAAAATATTAGAGGTTGAGGATTGCTAGTGTGAATTGCTTTTCCACATTTGCCCTCAATTCATCGATTGTTTTAGATAAGTTGCTAAGTTGTTTATATGGGAAGATTGATTTGCTAACAAATATTTATTTATTAAATAATCCAAATAATTTCTGTATTTTATCATCAGTAGCAAAGCAGTGTTTTAGTTATTATTTTAATTTTATTATATTTTACTTTGAGGAAAATTTAAAAATTGACCTGTGAAATCTGATATTTCTGTATATTAATGGAACACATTGATGTCTATAAAGTGACATCCACATGGAATAACTTGACCGCTTTATACTTTCCTTTGATTACAATGGTAATGATGGTTTGATTTTATTAAATCACAATTATGTAATAAAGAATTATAGTAATTAATATTTATATTTATCATTATAAATCAAAACGCAAAACTCCAATAACTAATACATTATTATTTTGTAAGTTTTGAATATATAGAGTGATCTCACTTTAGATGAAAAATTTTTTAGTAATTTCCTGACCTTAATTTTATTATATTAATATTTTTATAATGGATCAAGTAGTTTTTTAATAATTTACTCATTTTGTTTTAATAATGAGACTATTTCCTTTGTTTGCTTCTTTAAACCTATATACTTAAAATTATACTACTTGCGCAATATATTATAAAGTTTTACAATTATCCACGAAGGTTTAACACAAAGAAAAGTTTAAAGAACAATAATTTTACATTGTTTGGGGGACACACCTACTATACTTAGGGATAATTTCTCGTTCTTCTGCATTCAGGGGTCACTCCTGGCAAGGCTCAGGGGACCATATCTGGTGCTGGGGATAAAACATGGATGGGCCACATACGTGACAAACACCTGCTCACTGTACTTTCACTCTAACCCAAGGGAAAAAATTCTTTTTTTTTTATTATTTTAAAAAATTTCTTGGGGCCGGGCAGTGGCGCTGGAGGTAAGGTGCCTGCGCTAACCTAGGACGGACCGCGGTTCGATCCCCCGGGTTCCCCATATGGTCCCCGTGCTTGCCAGGAGCGACTTCTGAGCGAATAGCCAGGAGTAACCCCTGAGCGTCACCGGGTGTGGCCCAAAAAACCAAAAAAAATTTTTTTCTTTACTTTATTTAAGGAAAATACATCACATAGTTGACATAGATGGCCATAATACACTTGTTTCCAGATAAGTAAAAAAAAGAAGCTATTAAAAAGAAGAAAGATAAAAGAAAAAAAAAGAAAGTTAAAAATAAAGTACACTATCAAGCACATTTATGCAAATTGTTGTATCTACAATTAAGTTATTAATACAATTACTGCTTAGTAAGCTTCTTTTCTGTTTTTTTAAAAATTATAAAACTTTATTTAAATGTCATGATTTACAAAGTTGTTTAGAATACAGTTGTTTCAGGTATTCAGCATCTCAACAATTCTATTATTGATATGGCCCTACTCCATTAAAGTCTTTAGTTTCCTCCTCACCCCATAAACCTGCCTCCCAGAAGGCACAAAATAATTTAATTTATTGTGCTTGTACAACAAACACTAAAACATAAAATTACTCTGGCATTAATAATTTCCTTTGTGGTGGAGGCAGCTGTTGGGATGTATGGGGTGTCATATGCATGCTGCCTCTCTGAGGTTGCACACACATGCTGTCTCTCAGAGGTTGTACTTTTATGCTGGCTCTCTAATATTGTACATGTATGTTGCCTCTCAGAGGTTGCACACGTAGTACTCTTTAGGGGACACTATATAGATGAGAAACAAAAAAAATCTAATTGTAGTTGTGACTTATTACAACTTTAAATATTTAAATACAATTTTAATTAGCAAATGTTTTTATTATAATAGAATACTATGATAAAGAATTTTATAACTTCTACTTAAATCATGATTCTGGTTAGCCTATATTTTAATTAATTTATAAATATGATAGCCCTGTCTTTAAAAATTAACTTTTTAAAATACTATGATTCTATCCTATAATTTTCCTCCTTATTTGGGAGCTAATCCGTGAAAAAAAATTTTATTTTTTAGGGCTTTTTGGCCACACCCATTTGATGCTCAGGGGTTACTCCTGGCTAAGAGCTCAGAAATCGCCCCTGGCATAGGGAGATTGTATGGGACTCCTGGGGATCTAACCACGGTCTTTCTTTAGCTAGCGTTTGCAAGGCAGACACCTTACCTCTAGCGCCACCTCGCCAGCCCCTAATCTGTGAAAATTTATCTCAAAGTATATATTGTATTTGATAGTTCCTATTTTTATTTGTAAAGTTTGCTGAACTCTTGAGCGCAGTTGCTACTGTGAACTTTTGCTTTACAAGGTTTCTATCCCTCTTTTAAAAAAGAAAACACACTTTAGTTGAAAAAGACTAGGATGAAATTAAAGTCTTATCTAAAGAATATAACTTTAATTTTTAATCCTATATTTTAGACAAATTTGTAAAGAATTCCAAGACCTTTTGAGCCAAGATAGATCACCACTGGGATCCTCTAGACCCACTCCAATTCTAGACCTTGATATTCAGAGACATTTAACACATTTCAGGTAAGACTGATATTTCAATTTTCTTTGATTTTCTTTTACATTGTTTGATATCTTTACTAAGTCAGATATTTTTGTATTCTTATCACAGATCTATTTAGAAATGTTATTGATATATTAACATAATGACAACTGTATTTTTCCACAATTCCAAGCATCTATGATCAAATTAATTGCAAGTATAGGTTTTGTGTGAAAAATTTAAATCAGAAAGTTCAGTGATTTGTTTAATTATCAGAAACGTGTGGCTTTGGTTGTTTTGTTTTTGTTTGGGGGCCACATCCAGTAATGCTCAGGGCTTACTCCTAGCTCTGTGCTCAAGATTACTCCTGAAGTGCTTGAGATTGAACTGGGGTCTGCTACATGGAAGACAAATATTTTAGCCCCTGTGCTGTCTGGCCAGCACAGAAATTCTTACTTTGAAAGTGAATATCATTTGGGCCGAAGAGATAGCACAATGGTAGGGCGTTTTGCCTTGCACATAGCTGATTCAGGAAAGGCAGTGGTTCGAATCCTGACATCCCATATATGCCTCCTCCAATCCCCTGTGCCTACAAGGAGTGATTTTTGAGCGCAGAGCAGAAAGTACTCCTGAGCTCTTCTAGATGTGACCCACAAATAAAAACAAAAACAGAAATGTACAGTCAGGCCTGAATATCTGTGTGTTTGCTGGTAATTAAATAGTTGTCATTACTTTTTTACTGTGGTAAGACCATACTTATTTCGTTATTCAGTATTTGAATTTTCTCTCTAACATTTCCATCAAGGTGTCCTCCATTCTAGTCTTGAAAACTTTTAAAGACAGACTGTTTCTTTCTTGTCTTGGTATCCCTTTTATCCATGACAACTTTAAAAAAAA
>PVKC010002168.1:0-45082 GCA_004027635.1 Crocidura indochinensis | reverse complement strand
ATAAAACTCCAGACCTTATATATAACAATCATGCTCTAACACTTGAATTTTATTCCCTGTACCAATATTTAATTCATAAGATGAAATTCACATTTCCTAGATAAGCTATAGAGCTGTATACAACAATATGTCTTTATTTAAAAAACATAAAATGACAGAAGATGGGGCAAAGTAAATCATTTGTCTTGCACATAGCTGACCCTGGTTCCACATATAATTCTCTGAATACCTCCAGAAGTTATCCCAAGAATAGCCCAATAGCCTTCCCAATAAATTGAAAAAAGATGTCATAAGATGGACAATATAGTTCTAATTAAAGCAGAAAATAAATATAAAATTGATTAATATATATATACAATATATATATATATGCAAAGCTTTTACAATACTTCTTGGTACAAAGTAAATTGTGCATGAGCACTAGCTATCATTAGCTAATGGTTTAGTCTGATCCATAGATTTAAATGTCCTCTCTCTGCTGATGATTTCCAAATCTTGGTCTTAATTCCTCCACAGAACTTTAAATTTGTATTTTCAACATCTACATAGATTAAATTAAATCAAATTAGAACAATTAGTTGATTTCCTCCCTTCTCAATTGAGCTTTCTGTTTGAAAAAAATATCAGCTTTTCTGTTTGGTTGGTTGGTTGGTTTTTGTTTGTTTGTTTTGTTTTTTGTTTTGGGGTCATGCCCGGTGCCTGGCTCTGCGCTCAGAAATTGCTCTTGACAGGTTCAGGGGACCAAATGGGGTGCCAAGAATTGAACCCAGTTCTGTCCTCGGTTGTCTGTGTGCACCTTACCACTGTACTATCGCTCCAGTCCCAAAAATAAGCTTTACTTATGGAGAGCCAGTAAATGAAAGAGACAGTCTTTATAAAGTGCCATTTAGTCTACAAATTACTGAGAAACAAGTGAGTTCAAATCTATCATTTAAACACTTTTGAGACCTGGAATATATTTTTTTTACTTGTTTGTTTTTCAGCCACACCCAGTGATGCCCTGAAGTTACTTCTGGCTATGTACTTGGAAATTGCTCTTGGCTTGGGGGATCATATGGGACGCAGGAGGATCAAACCAAGGTCCATCCTAGGCTAGTGGGCGCAAGGCAGATGCCTTACCACTTGCGCCATCTCTCCAGTCCCTGGGATAAATTACTTTCTTAATACCCCAATTTTCTCATCTGGAATGACTGAGATTATATAACTATATTGCTTTTCTGGAACTGTGATAAGGAATAAATTAATTTAAATAATACAAGTTTTTAAAATAGTATTTAGTACATAAAGAAAATACTGTATCAATGTTAAATTCTATCATTACTACTAATACATTCTTCCTAATTGGTTAAATAGATAGAATTTTTATTTGATTTTCACTGTAAATAATATTGACTTTGTTCCAAAATATATCTCAAATGAATTCGATTCACATATGCATTACTACTATCATCCCATAGAGTGACCCCATGCTAGATGAATGCTAGAACCTCCTCTTTGATTTGTTTCTTGGGTTGCCTGCCTATCAACAGCCATCTTCAAAACATAGACTGATCATTTTTAAGTGTAACGCAGATCAAATTACCCTTCTGTAAAACTTCCCAGGGCAATAATCTCCTCACTTTAGTATATCCCCAGACTGAATGAAGTATCTGACAGATTCATAGACAGATGGCAAGCTCTGTAACTTGAGGAAAGCTATTATAACATTATGTGTCCTATCAGTTTCTTCATGATATGAATGATACTGATACCCGATTCATCTACACTTCACAGGCTGTTATGCATACTAAGTTGTTCATAGATATAAAATGTTTAGCAACGTGTTTAATAGCCAGTATACCAGATATAAGTAATTAAATGTCCTTCTTCATTAATTTCTCATTAATAACCTTCCTCTGATATTCTTACTCTTTCTTCTTCATTGGCTACTGTCTAGTCAATGTTGTTTTTATATGTTCTTTGAATAGGTCAATTCATTTCTGTTTTGAAATGCTTAAGCAATTTATTCTCCCTCCAATTATCATGTACTTGGCTACAGAATGCCTGAATGAGCACTAACATGTCCATCAAAACATCTTCCCTGAATACATAACCTAAAGCAGAAAATATTACATCCTATAACACAATTAAATTTTCTGGATAACATTTATCATTATCTGATTTTATACTTAAGTATTTGTTTACTTGATTTGTCCCTTACACAAACATGATAGAGATGCCAGTGAAGGTAAGTTGAAGTCTGCTGAATAACAGCCCTGGATGGGGCTGGATGGTGATGGGATTGAGATGGAGGCCTTTCTCTGCTGGCCCTGGCCACATGTCTGCAACCCCCTTCAACCGGTGGGTTCTGAGGGTTCAGGGTGACAGCGAGGAAGACTCACATCAGTCAGGTTTTAGGAGATATCAGTTTTATTCAAGGCCCTCGCCAACAAGTGTGGCTTCTCTCATAACCTTTTAGGCTGGATATCATTAGCCCTGCATCCAACGTCTTTCAGCCATCTCTTCTGCTGCTTCTCATTTGCTGAATCTCTCCCCTTCTCCCAATCAATCTCTCCTCCAAATCTTCTTCCTGCCCCTGAGGGCAAACCTCTTCTTACTTCCCAAAGTCCCCTCCCAGAAATGGACAGGTCTTACTAGCAGATAAGGTGACAAAGGAAGAATGGGGCATGGGGGTAACAAACTCAAGTGAAGGAAAGCTTCAAACCTCATGAAAGCCAAGATCTTGATTGACTTCTTCCCTACTGCAGCTTCAAAGCTTACATTAGACCCTCTTTTTATAATGAATATAGTAAACCCACTTTTTATAATGAATACTTGATAGTTATATTTTCTTCCTGCATATTTTATTTAAGTATATCTTTAAATAATAATACCAACAAAGACATAACAATAATTCTGATGTCCTTGAAAAGTTAAGATGGCAATAACAGAAGGTGTTTCTGAAATATATGTATAGTAAAACTTTACCAGGCGAAAATATGATATGGCATTGGTTGTGAGAATGGTGCATTGGTGAGGAGGGTGTTATTTTTATGACTGAAAACCAATTACAATCATGTTTGTAATCAAGGTGCTTAAATAAAGACATTATTTTAATAAGAAAAAATGTACTGCTCTTAAGAACTTATAAAGATGTATATATATTCTTTTTTTTTCTCATTGAAAGAAAAAGCAAAATTCAGAACCCATACTTTTTTTTTTTTTTTGGTTTTTCTGTTTTTGGGTCACACCTGGAAGTTCTCAGGGGATTCTCCTGACTCTCTATGCTCAGAAATTGCTCCTGGCAAGCTCAGAGGACCATATGGGATGCCAGGATTTTAACCACTGTCCTTCTGCATGCAAGGCAAATGCCCTACTTCCAGACTACTCTCCAGCCCCTGGAGCCCACACTTTTGTAATATTCTCATGCTTATTTCAAGAAAAATTACAGTTATCTGGAGAACTCATCAATAGGTTCAAAAGGTTCAAAATTGAATTTACAATGAATTATATTATTTTATTAAATATTTCTGCATAGTTCATTGAGGTATATTTTAATTATATTTAGTATATTTCAAGTTAACTCTGAATGCAGGTGAAAAACTGGGGTCCTCTGAGGATGGTAAATATGCATAATGTTTAAGGAAATCTTTACATTACTGATTTTTATTTGTTTTGATAGCAGTTGCTTAGAAAGTGTGTATGGGGAAACTTCTCTGATAAAATCTCTTTTCATGAACATACTCTATTTTACAAGTATTTGTAATGAGCATGAGATTCTAAGATTTGGTAACTATTTTCCGTTTTGCAAATGAGATTTTAAATGCATAAAATCTAAGGAAGTATATTTCTTCATCAAAGAATATTTCTTGTCAAAACAAATAAAAATACTTTTAAATGGGGGTTATAAATTACTGATGGGTTAGAAAATAAGCAAGTCAAATGGAAACATTCATAGCTAGAATAGATAGTATGCCTTCTCTCCATATGGGAGAGTTACAGTATATCATTTACTTAATGAAATAAATAATAAACTGTAAGAGCTGCCTCTTGTTCCTTTGATTTACAATTTCTTCCCAATAATACTACCCCACAAAAAATATCATAACAATATAAATGCTGAATATGTAGAATTTTTCTATCTAGTTCCTTTAAAATCCCAAATTATATTTAATCCAGAAGCTGTTTGAAGACTGTTTAAGAACGTGATACTAATATATAAATCAATTCATAGCAAATTGTATTACAGAATATATCATAACAACATTTCTTTACAAAAATCTCTATTTACCCACCAGTCTCCAGATTGGTTGACAAGCATGAATCATTAATTAGAATAGTCTTAGGGAGGCTAGCTTCAGTTGCAAATTGTTTTCTCTCCCTGCAGATGTGAATTAGCTGAGGTGTGAAGTCATCGTCAGACTTTGGCACATTACTGAGGTATTTGGATGGAGAATTTCTAAAAAAAATAAGCAAAGAATTAAACTGTGGGAGAGCTCACAGTACAGCTGGAAATAGAAGTCTCTGATGAGTGAACTGTGCCAACAAGCAAAATTAAATAATATTCTTAAAGGCAAACTTGCCTCAAGCATGCCATTGCTCTGCTTCTCTGACATCCCCATGCTGAGGTCAAGAGCAAGGAGAGACTTAAGTCTTATGAATATTGCCCTTTATGACCAACATAGAGCCAAATTTAAAACCAGTGCATATTTGGAGTGAAAATTGTGAGACAGCCCAAATGTTTCACATGAAAATCTTCTTTATTTAATCATGAATAGTCGAAACTCCAGAAATTTCAGGCTGAAAGCTATTGAGTAATCAGGAGTGGTTCTATGAAAATGCCCAGCAGTAATTAAGTGAACATGTATGAAAACAAGCTAAATTAACACATGTTGGTAATATTTCAAAAGAGCATATAGAAACCTAGACATAATATGTTATGAACCAGAGATGGCTTCTCTAAAAAATGTATTAAATATTATTGATATTTTGTAGAAATCTCAAAATGTCCACATTTCCCAGGGTCATTTCCTTGTTTTCTATGAGCTGAGCATCTTTCTCCAGTCAAAGACCCAAAATACCTCTCAGATCCTCTGTGCTGCTTAGTGCCTGATAATAAGAATATAGAAACATCAAGGAAGCAGCTGATGAAAGTAAAATAATCCTACATTTTATCTCCTAGAATTAAAGTGGAGAACGTAGATAATACTGCATATAGAATATTTTATTTTTGTTTTCAATTTTTTTGGGGGGGCTACAACTGGCTCATCACTCAGGAATTATTCCTGGCAGTGATTTCTGACCGTAAGATATTCAAGGATTGAAACAAGTTGGTCAAATGCAAGTCGAGTGCCCTATCATTGCACTATCTCTCCAGTCTCAGAGAGGATATTTTTTAAAGTATCAAAGGAAAAGAGCGATCTTTCTCTACTGAATTTTATCAGACTTGAAAAATATTTTAGATATTAACCTAATGTGGTAATCTAGTAAATAGTTAAGGATTTTTGCAAAACCTTGTGATAATGTTTTCTCCAAACATTCTTTGACAGTAAAATTGATTTTTTTTTTCATTTTAAATATTGAACTCTTTTTGAGCATCTTTTCACTAGAATCTGGATTAGATTAATAATCTCCAGTTTCTTTGCTCAACATAAGGTTTCCTATGTTGAGTCTGCAACTTTACAACAGAGTTCTGACTTGGACAGGGTTGAGGGAAAAGTCTATTTAAAAAGTTCACTGTTAATTTAGAGTTCTGACTTGGACAGGGTTGAGGGAAAAGTCTATTTAAAAAGTTCACTGTTAATTTACTCATATTTTGTTGTTGTCTAGTAGGATTTTTAGCATCAAAACTAGGCTATTCACAAGTGATATTCAGAGTTACAGAATTTATTGCAGTCCTAATATTTCTCTTTTCAGAAGTAATCTTTATCATTTAAAATACAACCTATTGCCAAAATCAAAACTAAAATCAGTTAAATCTCAAAATCAAAGTTCTCAAATAGATTGTCAACATAAATATGCATGATATATAGGATAAATTCTTATGACATGTAAAAATTGGTGGAAGAGTAGGATATTGTGAGACAATACTTGAACCTTTAATATTTCATTACTGTTTTAAACAAGAAATTACATATAAATAAAAACCTAAAATCTGTTAGATAATGCTTTCATGATCCTTTCCATAGAACACCATTTGAAGTATTACAGATTGAAAACTGATTAATGTAAACTTTTACTTCTATAAAAAGTAATCTTTTGAGATGAAATGTATATAATTGTTTTTTTCATTCTAACACAGTTAGTTGTACTTTTTGCTCAATAATGATTGATCAAAGTGAGCAAAGATACTGGTGCAATAGAAATCAAATAAACAAGTCTATTTTTATTGACCAGAAAAACCTGTAGATATTCTAAAATGCACTGACTGCTTTGCAGATGCTGGTTTTTCCTTTTTTTTTTTTTTTTGAATTAAGAATTCCTTTGACCTGGTTAAGCAAATACTCAGTGGAAGGAAAGCCTATATTTCATGATGAAATGCAGGGGAAAATAATACGCACCTTGTCTTTCTATGACTAATGCAAAACTCAAATCCTTCACTCCATTCCATGGCCCTTGCTGGTTTTGAACAGCTAAAGCCTGTCTTCCAGGTAAAAAGACTTAATGTCCCTCTTGAGAAGAAATTAACTGCTAAAACAGACTGAGGTGAAATAGAGTTCTGTCTTCTGTCCTCAATGCAGCCATTTTTCTCTTTTAATCTTGCTCTTCCGTTCAAGCAGAATGAAAACTTGGATCATTGCCTTGAGCAAATTTCACTTCCAAGGTTCAATCCTGTGACTCTGTTTAATGGGGAAGGTTCAATATTCTTAGCAATTCTAAAGTCCCTCTCTGAAGAAAAGGAAGGAGTATGTAGTGGTGTTCTACTTCTCATGTCATTAGTGTGAAAACCCCATGCCTATTTTCCTTACTTAGCACAACCTCACTGGTTTAGTAGTGTGACAAAGTTATTGGGTCCAGACAGTTCAATAACAGCAAAACAAAACAAATTTAAGCATGTGAATCTATCTTTTCAGGTATAAGATACGGAGTAAAAGATAATGTTTGGTCAGGAAAAAAAGTGCTTGTTTTGTAGTAGTCAGTGAAATAACCAGGTTGTTCTCCTTTCATGGTATCTTATCACCTCCAAAATAAGAATTACCATATTTGTTCGAGTAAAACACTCAGATTTTCCTACCAAAATAAAAGAAATCAAGGTTTGGGTGCGCGTTATAAACGAGGGCTGGGGTGGGGTGGCAGTGGTGGCCGGTTCAATGAGGGCACAGGCGAATTGTGAATTCGCACTGCGCCTTTTCCAGGCTGCAGCCATGCACTCTAAGAAACCTGGCCTATCTCTCATGACATCCTGGGTTAAAGCATCATGGGAAGACATACCAAAAAAAATGATCATCAAGAGTTTTTTGAAGACTGGCATCAGGAAGAAAATGAACCTGCTATGGCATTCAGACTCAGAAGAAAGCCAAGAAACTGGAGAAACAGACGTTTCTGCCAACTGGGACACTGATGAAAAATTAACTCGAGAAGAATGGGAACAACTCTTTAGTGTATCTGATGATGAATCTGACTTTGAAGCATTTAAATAAATATTATTACCGGTCATTTTATTTCGGTATTGTGTTTATTATAACAGTTTACATTGTCAATAAATGATTTTTATCATGGCTGCACGTGTTCAACAACATTTTTTGTCAATTACAATGCTTGCTGTGAAACAAAATGTTATACCGATTTTTAATCGAAAATTAGGGGTGCATGTTATACATGGGTGCGCGTTATACTTGAACAAATTCCATAAGATATTTACCATTTAATGGACCAAAAATGCAAAGGAAAATGTGGCACATAAATAAGAAACAGAATACAATGATTAGATAGATAGATAATAAATAGACAGGAAAGTATTTATTATATTAAAAATTAGTTCAAGCGAATTTGAAGGAAAGCCCATAGATATGAACAATAGGTAAATGACTTGAAAATCCAAGATGAACAATAATGTATTTTAGTCCAAAGGTCATTGGGTTAGAGCTAGAGTGATAGTATAGCAGATAGGACACTTGCCTTTCAAAAAGTACATCTTGGTTTGATTCCTGGTACTACATATGGTCTCCCAAGTTCTGACAGGAATGATCCCTAAATACAGAGCTAGGAATAACTCTTGAACTTTGTTGGGTGTGGCCTAAAAGCTAAAACTAAATAAATATAGGCCATAGGGTTTAAGAACTCAGAAAAAGAAGGTTTTACTTTGTAGGCCAGGCAAGAGAAATTAACCTGTACACATATCATCAGTATTTTGTTCTGTTTGGGCCCTCAGTAGATTTAGTGAGGCCTATGACTTCACAGACTACAATGTGTTTTACTCAATTAGTTGAAATGTTAATCTCATCCCTAAGCATAAAATATTTTGATCAATATCTTTAAAAATGCGAAATTTCATTTATTAAAATAAAAATGTTTGTTCTTCAAATGACACTGCAAAAGGAATGAAAAGAAAATTTATGCGCTTGGAGAAGTTTGAAAAATTATTTATCTTATATAAAGCTTAGATCCAAGATATATAAAAATCTATAGAGTCAAGAAAATAACAACCCATATTAATTATTATCCAAATATCTTAATTTTATAACAAATGATAAAAAAGTGAAAATTAAACAATAAAAATATTAAAACTAGGTATATGAAAAGATACTCAGTACCCTTGGTCTTTATAAAATTGAAAACTAAATCTATAATAAAATAATCATTGCCTGCCAGGAGCAAATTCTGAGTGCAGAGTTAGGAGTAACTCAAGTACTGTTTGGTATGACCCAACCCCCCCCCACACAAAATCAGTAATATCTCATACTTAGCTTAATATTGATACAACTGTTTGCAAATGTTCAAATTCTAAAAGCTTAGACATAAGACACATATGTAAGACAATAGAGACATATTTCCCTTTATCTTTCGGTTCAGCAATCTTAGAAAAAAACTACATACCTTAGAAGATTCATATCTTAGAAATTAAAATCTTACAAGAAACTACATACATAAGAAACAACAAAATCTTGGTTTCTAATACTATTTTTTATTTGTTTTGGTCACATCCAGTGATGCTCAGGGGTTACTCCTGGCTATGAGCTCTGATATCATTCCTGGGTTTGGGGACTATATGGGACAACGGGGAATAGAATCGCAGTCCATCCTAGGTTAGCTCTTGCAAGGCAAACACCCTACCTCTTGCGCTATCGCTCCAGTCCCTAAAACCACTTTTTTAAAGAAGAAAATTAAATAGAATAAACTGGAGTATTTTTTGTTTTGTTACTGAGACTGAAGCATTCAAGATGTGCTTGGGTATAATAATATAGTGCCAAAAATGTGGCATGTTAAAGACAAAAATAAAAGTCATGGATATATGTGAAAGAGCAACAATTAAGTTCTTAATTATAAAAACAATTTGAGGAATAGCCAAAGTAGCATTTATTTATAACTTAAACCATAAACATCTATGAACATATCAACTGATATCAATACATGACTTAATAAATCAGGGAGGAAAACATGACTTAAAAATAGAAATAATTTACATAGAAACTCTGCTGCTGTGAAGGTCCATGTATACATAATACCCTACTCTTAATATGTGGGCTACATGCAATTATTTTCTAAGAGAACAGTATTGAAAGAAAAGAAAAGAAAAGGTTTTGCTATTGAAAGGCAAAAACCTGAAAAACATTACCTAAACATTGTCAGTATCAACAGTCATTAACCATGCTAAATGTATATAAACTTAATGGATAATAGAAAAGAGCTTAATTTTGTGATGTGCCTACCCAAAACACATAGTATATTGGAATATCAATAAATATTGTAAAAATACAGTAGATTTTATTTGAAGAACATTCTAAAAGATACCTAAAATATACTCCAAAAAAAAAAAGGTTAAGTTCATTAAAAATAAATGAGGCTCTGCTAGAGTCGATTAAAGTATGTTGCAACATGATAGATACCTCAATGGAATTTGGAATGGATAGGATCCTAGAACAGAAAAATGACAGGAAATAAAAATAGAAAAATTGAATAGAGTCTTTATATAATATTGATTCATTAATTATAAATATATTTAATATATAATGTAATGCTTGAAAAATAGTAATGCTATTTTTAAAATATTGTTATATAATACTAAAATATTATTTAAAATAGTATAAAATGTAATGCTATAAAAATACATATTATAATGTGCAATATTGGTTTTTTTGGGGGGGTCACACCCGGCAGTGCTCAGGGGTTACTCCTGGCTCCATGCTCAGAAATTGCTCCTAGCAGGCACGGGGGAACCATATGGGGCACTGGGATTCGAACCGATGACCTTTTGCATGAAAGGCAAATGCCTTACCTCCATGCTATCTCCCGGGCCCCGCAATATTGGTTTTTATAGAAGAAAATGGTGTACAGTATATCAGAAAACTGTTTTAACCTTATCATTTTTCTGAAAATATAAAAGCTATTCTTATATGTTACATATAAGAATATGTGCAAATGGTAAGACATCTGCTTTGCATGCGCTAGCCTACGGACGGACAGCAGTTCAATCTTTCGGCGTCCCATATGGTCCCCCAACCCAGGAGCGATTTCTGAGCACATAACTAGTAGTAACCCATGAGTGTCAGTGTGTGGCCCAAAAACAAACAAACAAATTATTTAAGTGTATAACTACATACTACATTAAAAGTATATTTATAACATAAATATAATATACTTTTCTAAAATTATATTTTGAAATTTACTTTATAAATATCACCATATTCTGAATTTTTATGCTATTTAAGGAGCTACTTACACTGATTTATCAATTTATCTGTCTCCAAATATCTTTTAGGAGTCATTTTATTAATATAATTTCAATAGAAGATTTAAAGATTCCAATTATCTCAAGATAAATTGAAAAGATTTCATCAGTCAAATACAACAATAAATGTTAATGGTTCTAGCTTATATTCTATTTTATATATGCTAATATTTAAGTGTTTTACAAGTTTATATGTCAAAATAATGTTAAATTAAATTGGAAATATCAGAAACCTGAGCAAATATTTAAATTTATTCACCATCAGGAAAGACAGTATATAAAATAGGCAAAAAGAAAATAAATTCTCTTACTTTTGTTTAGCATCTGGAAGAGACATTCAAATTCTTTTCCAAATATTTAATAATGCCTCTGTCAAGGTTTTTTTTTTATGTCTTTTTATATACCTTTTTATGATGTTAATACCATTTCTTATGCTTAAATTTTAAGGATTAAAAATAAGACACTAGCCACTTCCTATGTACCAATCATGTATGTGTCTATATAAAGATTATCATTAAATACCCATTTTCTTTAGGTTAAATGAGCTTGGTCCCTTTAATCTTTTGCTTTCTTGTGGGTGGTTATTATGTGAATACTGCTCTAATTTGCTAGTCTTTTGTTCAGCACAAAAGAATTAAACTTGACATCAAGACAATATATTTGACAACTCCAGTATAATCTTGGAGAAAAAAAAATAGCCTATGAGGAGAATATGGTTGCAAATTTTATCACTGAAAATTAATTTTCCTGAAAACATTTCAATTAGAATTTTAGCCTTTCTTTTGTTCATTTGAACACAAAAAGAAATGCAATAAAATTAGACAGAAAATAATTTTGATTTAAGGGCATCCCTTTTAAGTGGATACTACACCACAAGCTATTTCCTGAGACACTATTATGATGTATTGGTTAATAAAATTATTTTAATGTAAAGTATTAATAAAAGCAATACTTTATATTTTGCCATTTCTGGAAGGATTTATTTTAGGCAGCAAGTTTTCTTGACTTGTGAAAAGGCTTTCCTGTTGTTTATGTTTTACTGCCTTACTTTTAAAACAAAATGCATTGCTTTTGTCAACTGGGCTATATAGATCCCTTACTTTCTCCTCTAGGTTCTGCAGTATCCTCTGCAGTATCCTGTCCCATGTGAAGTCTTGATCATTCGAATCTATATTTGGATTAATCCATTACTCTAATGAATGCATTCTTAGATGAGAAATAAATGCATAGCACTTATTATAGGCCTGGTATATATTAAACACTTGGAAAGAAGGGAGGGAACAAAAGGCAAAGCTCTTTTTCTAAAAAAGAAATTTGTGTAAGGTGCTTGCATTGCATGCTTGATCCCCACCACAGCTAAGAGTAATCCCTGAGCACAGTGTCAGAAGTAACCCTTGACACCACTGAATGACACTCAATATTCATTTCCCCATAAAGGGAATTTGTAAAATAAAAAATACAAGTTTGAACCTTAACACCATGGTATTAATTTTTCCCATTTTGTAAAGGTAGATATTTTTTCTGATAATGACTCTGCTTGATTGGGTGGAGTTTATTCAACTCCTCGCAGAACTTATATTCTCTGATGTTTACCAAAAGCAATGATAATAATCTTAACTTTAAATGCTGATAGAGGATTAGCCTGTTTTCAAAACCAAATTAAATGTGGTGGGGATGGTGGAGGTACTATGGGTTCTGGCCTTTGACTATTATCCCTTTCATGATGGGCTCCAATTCCCTGAAGTACCTACCTATGAACTTTTACACAAAGACTATTTATCCCTGCCTTTATTTCCTCCCCATTCTTATCACATAAATCAGGGAACGAAGAGTTCCTTTCTGATATTTTCAAAATCTTTGCTATCATAGTTTTCAAACTTATCACAGTCCTACCTGGCCCACAAACTACAAAAATATTGATATATCCGCAGTATCAGTGTATCCAGTGAGATTGTTAAGTGTAGGATTGTGATAGTAGTAAAATAATGGTACAACACAATATGCCAAGAGGTACCTCCCAAAACACCCAGAGTGAGGATACTTTAATTCAGTTAAAATGCCCCTAAAAGAGACTCAAGTCTTTTCAGTGTCCTGGATTTTCATCCAATATAGCATGATATCATGTCCACATGTGGCAATGACTGGGCTACAGTTTTCCAAACTAACAAGGTTTCTTGATAATAGGAACTGAAAAATAAGCTATAAGGGAAAAGAAATGGCTTAGGTTTCTGTTTATTAATATTTACCTATACAAAATTGAAATTAAAATAATGCAGTCAACTGCAAAAATTCTTTTGTACTCTTAGATAGGCAATCAATAAATTGTCTCATGGTACAGCTGGTAAGAAAATTTTTTTCTAAAGATCTACCAAAGAACTTTCTCATTAGGAAATTTTCATTTCAAGAATTGTTAAATGACCCAATTCTTGTCCAGAGTGATCTGGGTGCTGAAAGGAGATAAAATGACATGCATGGTATCCTTTAATTAACAATAGTGCAAACTACAGAATCACAAGGAGAGAAAGAGAGAGACAAACAGAGTAACACAAAGTTGTTTCTACCTCAGAAACAACTGTGTAGGAGGAAACTGGGGATATTAGTGGTGGGAAAGTGCGCTGGTGAAGGATGGTGACTGAAACTCAATTATGAACAATTTTGTAACCCTGGTGTTTAAATAAAGGGATTATTTACAAAGTCTAAATAATTAATGATTTAATTTATGAATAATAACTAGAAAGAGTAGTCTGATTATTTCATAATAGAAGAAATCATATGCAAAATACACAAGAAGTAGCAGACTGTATGTGTGCCTGACTTACTATGCTATTGGTTTTATTAAGATTCAACCAATATCATAGATAAATATTATGTATACTAATAGTTGAGAACTGCTGCTCTTATAAGTCTTGTTACTACCTTGCCCAATAAACTAAACTTTTTAAAAAAAATATACTGTTAAATGATTTTTTTTCCTTCTTAAGGCTAAACTTCACCATTTTTTTATCTCATACTTAGACATGTGTAAACCAAGAAGCTTAAGCCAAGTCACAATTCTATTTAAGGACACTTTTTTTTTCAAATGCAGTTTTAATGTTTTAAAGTATATCTTCTCTTCATGGCTAGTCTATGGATTTTTCATATATTTGAATATGGCTTACTTAAGATTTTCATTGAGACAACCCATAAGAGAAGTTTTAAGAGAATATTAAAGCACCTATGGCACCTAAACCTCAGGTTCAAGGCTAGAAGATAAGCTTTATTCATGACACCCTAAGATACCATGTCAATAAAAGAAGTTAATTATGAATCACTGTCATATTACTCAAACAAGACTTATGTTCAAAATTCTGGTGTACATGGGAGGAATCCTACAGTAGATGTGCAGGCAACTTTGCTTCAAACTGATTACCTTCAAAAAGCCAAAATGATGTACAGGAAGTGCTATCTCAAAATCAAACTTACAATCTTTTACAAAAAAAATTATATGTTTATAAAATTGTATTCAGGGACATTTAAACCCTGTCTTCCATGTATCTACTGCCTGTCACAGGAGGTAGTCTGACTCAAGAAATGAAACATTTCTATTTTATAAATAGAAAGGGCATTACAAATATATATTGCCTAAAGAAAAATGTTAATGAGATAAATAAACTCAAATTTTGGTAATGTGTCAGCCAAAACATGTTCATCACTGTCAATCTGAGTCAGTCAGGCAGTGCTCCAAAGTTAAGAACAGCTTGAGGCTGTTGCTAAATTGGGATAGAAAAGATGTCTTCATATTCAGGGTCTGTGTTTTCAAGGAAAAGGAGACTAAATTTCCCAAGTCAGTAGATAAGAAAGCCTGAAATTACCAAGAGGAAACCTCCCTGCTTGTGCCTTACATGATTGACAGTCACTGCCCTTTTCCTACATGACCACCACTGCTTCCAGAAGAAACTTACTCTCCACCACAGGACCAAAGTACAGGGATCACATCATCATTCTTGGTCTGAATCCTGGATTCAAGTGATGCTTGAAGTTGAAAATCACCCATGTCTTCATCAATCATCAATGTATTCATTCTTAAAATGAAGGCAATAATATAGGTTTCAAGACTTTTGTTAAAAGAAATAATGTGTACAATAAATAATCTGGTGTAAGATTATTAGTTGAGTGATTAGAATGTAGATAGGGCCCCCCCGGGAGATAGCATGGAGGTAAGGCATTTGCCTTTCATGCAAAAGGTCATCGGTTCAAATCCCGGTGCCCCATATGGTCCCCCGTGCCTGCCAGGAGCAATTTCTGAGCATGGAGCCAGGAGTAACCCCTGAGCACTGCCGGGTGTGACCCAAAAAAAAAAAAAAAAGAAATATTCAAGTCATTTTTTTTGTCATTCATTATAGAAATCCACTCACAATACAGGATTTTAGACACCTACGTGCCTTCCTTGCTACCCCAAATATTGAGGTCCTATGTGGCACTTTTCTTTAAATTAATCCAGTATAATACCTAGAACAACTTTCTTTGAGAAAACTAGGGAACAATATCTTTCTTCTTTGCACTGAAAAGTCTCCATAAAAATTTTTCACAGATCTTTGATAAACACTTTCATTTTGTTTAATGAGGACAATATTATTATTTTCCACTCAACATTTATAAACTACTTTATTTTTCCATTATCACCATTTGAACTATCAAGCAACAGGAAACACTTCTGTTTAAAATGACTAGAATCAGGAGTGTAAAATATGCTTCATTCAAAAGGAAACTGTAGAGCCAGCATTCTCAAGCTGAAAGTCCCTAAGAACCTAGCAGTGTCTTGTGGGACAATATCCCTATGGGACTTTTTCCTATTTCTCAATGAGTTACCTTTGACAGAATATTGATGCTAATGCAGACTTGTAAACCATGAAAAATATGTGTTGGCTATATCTCAACAGAACCTGCCATGTACTTTTGGAATACATGATTTACAATATATTTATAGCATTTATATCTAGAACTGTTAGTATTTTGATACCATTTAATAACTAATATTTTAAATATTTTAACATTTAAGAACATGGAGGTTCCTCAATGGAGTATATTCAACATATTTATTTAATAGTCACTAACTGCCCATTTCCTTGCTCATACAAACCAATTAAGGAAGCAGTGGGATTCAAAACTTTTACTTCTCAATGCCTGAACACGTGTATTCCCTCATGGTAAGTGAGAATTTGGGCCAAGAAAGATTTCTGCTCTAGGTACTCTGTGAATTATTTCCCAAAGGTATCAGACTATATTAGAGAAATCCCACACAACTCATGAAGTAGAACAATCTTCACTGGTACTATAAATAATTTTATCCTGGGGGAATATGGGTTTATTTTTAATTTAGAGTGAATTCAGCAGCACAGCACGGACAAGCCTGTCCTTAAAGAAAAAGGAATAGGTGATCATTGTCAATTAGATCAGATTTTTAAAATTCTTAACAGCTTCGTTTTCACTACCAATTTATTCTAATTCTTTAGTTAAGCTTTTAAGCCACCAAACCATATCTGTATGTCAGTGTCAAATGTAGGGGGATAAGAGGAGTAGCATGTTTGCTCTTTTGATTTATTTTACTCATTCTATTTTTTCATATTTCTTCCATTTGCATTTTATGAACAGTAGATGCTTCTAAGGACTGTACATTTAAACATAAACTAACACAGCCTATATTTTATATAAAATGGAAAATATAAAAAAGCATAAAAGTGTGTGGGCATGGGGCACACACAGAGAGAATTACAAATCAAGAGATGAATGTTGGCTATAACCTAAAATAAGAGGCCAGTCACTGCAGTTTACTGAAATTAAATAAGGCCAGGGTTGACCTGGACCCAGCCAATAGCTATCAATAGAGGCTTTGAAGTTCTCCTATTTTTCAGATTATTCTCTAGCCTCAGCAAAGCCAGTATTTAAAGATCTAGTGAGTTTAAAAGGCATGTTCTTGATGGTTTAACCTTTCAGGGTAGGTACTATCATTACTTTGGCCTCTAAAACCCCTGCAATTGTCCAACTCAGTAGTGGTAGTTGTTCCAGATGTCTAAACTGACTAACACATTGTCCACAATTTAAGGTTAAAAGCAAAGATAATCTCTCAGTTTCTGGAAGTCTGACCTTCCAGAAAGGAATCACTGTGGTTCCCTTATGACTCTGAGGCCCTCATGAAGGTACAATCAGATGGTAGCCAGACTGTGACATCTGGAATATTTTAGGGTTCTCCTCTCATCTTTGACAGCTTTTCCTATCAAGGTTGACAAGATTCCTTATCCAGGGATATAATATCTGGGTTGCACAAACATTGTCTTCCACTTCTCTGCATTTCTCCATGGGATCTCCCTCCAGCAAGGCATTTTGAAGAGAACAGAATTTTTTATGGGTTGCCTCAGGGTCTCTAGGATTTGTTCCCATGAGAACAGGAAGTCAGAGGTCAACCAGTGTCACTTCCACTTATTCTAATTATTAGAAACAAATCACTAATTCAACAGCATTAGGAGAGAGAAATTAGTCCCCAGCCTTTTTGAGGAGGTACATAAAACATTTTCATATGCATTTTATGAGCACCTCAACGATTATCAATAAAAAATAGTTATTTTCTTAAGCATTTAAGGGGCTTTATACAACAAAATAACAGGTATAATTTTTCTGCCTTAATCTTCTCCCTGAGTGGCAGAAAAGTAGTACAGGGGTTAATGCTCTTGCCTTACTTGTGGCTGATCCAGCTTTGATTCTTGATACCACAGATAATAAGCCCTGAGCACAGAGCTGGAAGTGGACTCTGAATACTTCCAAGTATGTTTCAATAATTTTTTGGTTTAAAATTTTTCTTATCTTAATTTTTTCTTATAAGTTAAAATCTTAAGAAAATCCTTTGTAAAACAAAAGAGTTGAGTTTAGGGAGTGCTGTCAGATATGTGAACTACTCTTATTACTATTCCTCCAAACATATTTTCTCATAGAAGAAAGATATTGGCTCTTTGTTCAAATAATATTTACAAGTTTAAACATGGGTAAAGTGACCATTGCTGAAAGTCAGTAATCCTTTATATTGCCTTAAAAAATCATTGCCACCAAATAATTTAGAATTCATTCTAGACTGTTTGATTTTTTGTTTTTGTTTTTGTTTTTGGGCCACACCCAGTGACGCTCAGAGATTACTCCTGGCTATGCGCTCAGAAGTCGCTCCTGGCTTGGGGGACCATATGGGAAAAGGAGGGATCGAACCACGGTCCATCCTAGGCTAGTGCAGGCAAGGCAGGCACCTTACCTCCAGTGTCACCGCCCGGCCCCAGACTGTTTGATTTTAAAAAATAAATTTAACTTGAAGCTGATGGAAACATAGTACTTATTAATTCAAGAACAATAGAAATTCATCTTTTTCTTCTTGCTTATGCCACATAAGCTGTTTCTGCAGTCAAGTGATATGTTACCACCAGGATTAACACTAAAATGCTGTTTGCTATAAAACAGGTGTTACTTTAACTAAGAATCAGATCTTTTTAATTAGCAAAATTTATTTTTGTTGAGGACAAAACTAAGCTTATTTCAATTTTTTAAATCCTTCTTTTAAATAAGGAATATTAGTTCAGCACATGAACATTCCTAATGAGGAAAAAACAAGGGTTGGGTTTGGGTGGATGGAAATCACAAAACGCAAAATAGACTGAAATTATTGTTTATGTACGTTTCTTTCAGAAAGAACGCTAATGACTTTTTTTAAAGGGGTGCTTGGTAGATGTTTAGAAAACAATTTTAAACAGAGTAGCAATTTAGAAAGTGTGAGAATGGAAAACCATTGATAAAAGTTATTTACAGAAAGCAACATGTTGATTTTTAATTTTCATTTAATTTTTTTTTTTTTGGTTTGAGGGCCACACCCAGCAGCTATCAGGGTTTACAACTGATTGTACTCAGAGATCATTCCTGGTGGAGCTCTGGGGACAATATGTGGAGCTAGGGATCTAACCCACGTCGGCCACCTGTAAGTTCAGTACTCTACTATAAAATCACTCCAACAACAACAACAAAAAATCACTCCAACTCCTTAATTTTATTTTAAAGATGAAACGTGTCACTTATTCTGGAATTGGTGCACTAAACAATTCAAGTCATTTGCACATTTTCCGTTTTCTGAAGAATGTCAAGTCGGATTCAGAAAAACCTCAGGTAGAAACTGAATAGTAAAGAATTCTAGATCAGAAATGATCAGAAGATCAGAAGAGCAAGATTATAGTTACATCTAAACATATTAAAATTTTAATATCTTTCATGGGATGAAAGATAATGTTTAAAAACGATTTATTTCCTTTTTGATATATATTTCTTTTCTTTAGTGTCAAGGCTCATTGGACATAGATATTAGGATAAAGGAGATCCTGTTGAATTTGCACATATAAATATTCCCTACCACTCTGGAGAGTTGTTCATATGGTTGGGGCTTTTTGCTGTATTTTTAAGACAAAAATAAAAACTAAAATGATATTTTTAGCTACTAACAGTAAAACAATAAACTTTACTGGAGGCCCAGAGATAAAATGAAAGAATTTCTATTAGCTGTTGTTTTCTTGTAATGCAAAAAATCACCAGAAAATAAAAGTGGAATAGCCGTATTATTAATATGATCCTGGACACTATAACCTGAGAAACTTAAACTAAGCATAGTCTCCCAGTAACTTAATTTTTGAAACTATTTTCTTTTTTTTGTTTTGTTTTGTTCCCCCCACTGAAACTATTGTGTAGGGTGTTTCCTGGGTTATTTGAACCAATTCTTAATATTTATGTTTAAAACCCAATATCTAGAATAAAATACAAAAAATAAATAATCAAGAAGCATGACATTATTTAAATTCTCCTTGGAAAGGTACCTTTATCCTTTTCTATTAATGAAGTTAATCCAGTTTTTGGTATTATCCAGAGTAGTAATGTCACCACTGTAATCTCAATTAATAAAAATACAAAAACATTAAAATCTCAAATGAATAGATAATATTTTTTACAAATAAGTTCTTCTTGTATTGTGCTCAATTATGATATACTCCCATCTGGCAATGTGAATTGGCTGAGTAGATACATGTTATAAGGGACCTGTTAATTCACCATAAAATATGTGTTGAGATTCAACTATATAAAATATGATGGCATATGCTGAGAAGAGGCAAGTTCAAGTTTGATCTCCTATTAGTTTCTTACTGTGTACAAGGATCTGAGACAAGTATACACCAAATGACAAAGCACAATAGTGGATAGTTAAGATGAAAATAAATCATTGTTATGGTAGAGACATGTTGCACAGAAGGGAGATGTGTAGTTAGTTTAAAAAATGCAGAAATGACTACAAGTTTACAATTAATCAACATAAAATCTATAACATAAAATCTAACTTGGCATACATATAATGTCCAAGAAAGACCATAGAAGGACTCCAAAAAGACCCATTAAACAATCATCTCATTTGCACTATTCTCAAATAAATGTTTGAGAATATCAAACAAGCTATTAAAGAGATGCTTTATTTGATTAGTTATTGGTCAACTCATAATTTGGGAATTATATACACTAGCCTGAAAATAAGTAAAAGATAATTTGAAAAAGGCTATTTCAGAGCTTCACCTCAATGTAAGATTTCATAGTTAGACCTAAAATAGGAATTTTTTTAGAATCAGGGCATGAATTTAGGGCAACTCATAATATCCAGGATTCCAGTTAAGTCCTTCCTTCGGTCATTGAGGTCTCTTTTCATAGATAAGTCTTGTTTTCAAACAAAAGGTATTTAGACTATAAGACCTCCAAAATTATATATCCTGATAGATCATATAAGATGTACAGATAACATTAATTGTAATCCATGAAAATTGAGAAGATTATTTTTGTTAATTATTAGAAATTGGCCTTATATTACCAACTAACTCATAGTTTTATCCCATTATCACTTTGAGTCTCTGTTTTCTTCTTTATCTCTCATCATAGACTTCCAAAGACCGAGCTATAAAAAAAAACTATATAAGAAGACAAGTTCAAAACATGAGACTGGAATAATGGGTTCTGGCTAGGTAGAAGAGGTATGCAAGATCATATGGAAAATTTAAGGCTTTATTTGTAGGCAGTGGACAGCCATTGAGCCTTGTGGGATGTGGAGGAAAAAAAGAGAGAGTAATACAAATTTCTATATACTGTCTAAATTCAGAATGAAGGTTAGTTACATCAGGGTAATATTCAGAGTAGTTTATTAGGCAGTATCCTGGACCCAGACTCTTAAAAACAAGATACTTGATTCTTGGACTTGCCAATGATTATCAGTAATGAGGACATAATGCAAGAGAAGATTGGGAAGTAAAATTAAAAGACTTGCTAATAGATAATGTTAGTGTGTAAAAGAGATTTTGAGTCCTTAACTGAAAGTACATACCTTTCCTGCTTACCTCTGGAAGGTCAGAATGGAAAGGTCTCCTAGCTTTCCTTATATAAAAAGACCTTGGAATGACTATTGTCTCCTAGTGCCCCAATTTAAATCAAATACAATATTGATTCATTGTCATATTGGAAAGAAAACACTTAAAATTCATAATAAGCTTTTTGTTTCAACTGCTCTGCTCCCACCATGTCTGTTTGTCAATAAATCCTCAGAAATAAGATGCCTCTTGTGTTTCTGACCACATGGAAGCAAAAATAATAAGTCAGACCGAGCGCCTCATGTTTACAGATCAATTCTTAAAATAAAAAGAAGATTAAGCATTTGATGTTCTGAATCCCTATTCAAACTGAGCCACATTACTTCCATTGTCAAAATCATAAACTTGTGAGGATATCCAAGTTATTGTTGGTATTATTCAAATATATGTTTTACAACCAACTCTTTTTGAGGGCTTTGTGTCTGTTCTGTTTTTCATGATGTTTAGCCACAATGAAAATAGTTTTGATTTTGACAAAACATAAATGTGCAGCTTAATGGTTTTTATGAAATAATGCTCAATTTGCCTTGATCTTCTTCCATTATCTTTTAACTCAAGAAGTATTTACATTTTAGGACTCAAAATATCAAAGAATTAATTTGTTGCATAATAATACAAAAAGTAAAATGGTGAAAAATTAAATATTTCTAGAAAAAAATCTCAGGAAGAAATTTTTCTACACGCTTTTTACTGAAAAACTAATTTGGAGGGGCCAGAGCGGTGGACAAGTGGTAGGATGTCTGCTCTGCATGTGCCAGTCTAGGATGGACCGTGATTAGAAACCCTGACATCCTATATGGTCCTCCAAGCCAGGAGCGATTTTTGAGCGCAGAGCCAAGAGTAACCCCTGAACATCACTGGGTGTGGCCCAAAGCCTTCCCCAAAAATGGAAAAATTGACACAAGCACACTATGCACACATGTATGGATGCAAACTAAAAGTCCATGAAATAAGATAAGTGACAACAACTTCAAGATGCTCTAGGAAGATACCCCCAATGACTCCACAAACATTTTCCCTCTAGTGAGTGGACCATGATGAATAGGATTTAGGAAGTCATACACACAGATCTGGGCAGCCTGGGAAAGGTTGAGTGAGAGTGCATGGGTAAAGGAAAAGCCCAGATATTTGGGGAGATGCTCAGACTCACCTACTTAAAATATACAACAAACTTACTTAAACTATACAATAAACTGTAAACCTTAATTTTGTATGTATTTCCTGAATTTTGTATGTAAAATTTTCATACAAGTTTCAAGAACTAATCAGCTCAGGAAAATTCATTTTCACAGTATCATGAGATGCCAGTAATTGAACCAGTGCTAGAGGTATGCAAGTCAACCTTTATAACCCTGTACTATCTCTCTGTACTCTAAAATGTATAGTTTTAAAAGATTGAGCAATTTATATTATTTCTCTAAAATATGTAACAGGACATTCAACTGGGTATGTCTGACTCTTTACTTGGAACCATAGTTTGGTTTCATGTAGTTTCTTAATGACCAAGTTTCAAAACTAAACTATTTTCCCCATAGTTCTGAGCAGACTGGAATTTGGTACATTAATCTTGAAGTAGATCCTTAACAAAATTTCATTTGATAGTTAAAATTTATTTGAAAAGTAAGGAATATTGAGTTTGATAGAGCATAGTTTGCCGTCTGAAATGATCATTTTCAGTAAGATTTTTAAGTTAAAGAAAATACAGACAAGTATTAGCAGTTAGAAAATTTTAAAAGAAAGGAAGTATTAATTTTATTCAGGTGAACATAGTAGCATGAATTCCATTGTTCCCTGAGAAATACTGCATCATCTTTTATTTTTAACTTTTTTACATTGTTCAACAAATAGTATTTTGAAATAACTTTAACTTAAAGAAAATTGCAGTTCTGTGAGATTTATGATTACTGGCATTTTTAGCACATTCTGCTCACCCATCATCTCTCTCTCTCTCTCTCTCTCTCTCTCTCTCTCTCTCTCTCTCTCTCTCTCTCTCTCTCTCTCTCTCTCTCTCTCACCGCACCTCTCCCACATACAAGCACACTATACTGGATATTCAAAATGGCATCCATTACATAACTCTCCAGATACAAATAACTCTGGGAGAGCTCTAAAATCATTTTAAGACTTTCTAGCAACATATAGAAACAGAAAAACTGAGTACTGTACCAGAGGAGAGGTATTGAATTACTGGGTCCTACACCAATCAATATTCATTCTCCACCCCAGGGAGTGATCTGGTGTTGGATTACTGGATCTAACCCTACTTAGTACTTAGTATTCCTTCTCCAGATTTTTGCTAATAAAAAGTCCAGTAGAAGGCGTGGCATTTTTCTTCAGTCTTCCTCCACTAAGCTGTCTTTCTTCTTAGGAAAGTAAGGTTTATGTATTGGAATTCCTGGCTTGAGTGTTGAAATTCCTAAGCCCAGTCTTACCCCCTTTCACTGTGTAGATTCTTTTCTGAATCAGCATTCGCTTGGAAACGCCTGTCTCTCCTGGTCCTGGTTTTGGAGCCTGAAGTTTCATTTACAGAGAGAGGAGCCAGCTTCACTTGGTCCACATCTTCCTGCCTCCAGCCATCAGGAGTTCCTGGCTAGACAGAATTCCCTGGCCAGAAAAGTAGAGCAGGGAGTATTTGGGAAGAGGAAGGAGAGGACCCACGGTTTCTCCAGGATTTCAGTTCACCATTCAAAGGTGCACTTAAGTTTCTTAGACCCAGATAAACAAGATGGAGCAATTACTGTGCAACTTACTTCACTGAAGAAGAATCAGTGGCCAAATATTGCTGTCGCAGATCCCTGAAGAGTTTAAAAGCTTTATTTTCAGATATCTATATTAACAATTCTTGTTTTCACCCCACCCCTTTATCTTTCTATTTTAGTCTTCCACCTCAGTCTTACACCAATAACCTTTCCAAATCTCATTGTCTTGCAAGATTTTCTTACAGCCCAGTGGCATCCCCATAAGCCAGCCCTTTAAGTAGGTGTTTGCAGTTCAGCTTCATGTCTCCTGTCATAGTCTTTCATTGGAGGCACATGTGCATGGACACTGGAGAGCTACAAGCAATCCCGCTGACAGCTTTTATCAGATGCTAAATAAATGAAATCTGTAAAGTGCTATGTGGTCTACTTAAATCTAAAGTACATGTTAAAGACAAACCATTTAAAAGTAGCTGTAATAATATCATTTTGTAATGGATATACATTACAGACATACCACATTTGTTGTTTTTTCATATTTTTCACAATTAGTGAACCTAATTGTGACTCTCCAACCCATTAAAAAAAAGGAAAAAATTATGCCATCCAATGTTTAGATGATGCTTCATAACTTTTTAGCAAGAAAGTAATTTCATTTATTTATTTAAATAATTTAGGCAAAATGAAACATTGCATACTAAATAAGCTACATAAGTACAAACATAAGATTTACATGAACTGAGAAACCATAACTATGCTGTAACTCACTTTATGCCAATATTTGCTTTATTGAGGTGACCTGGAACTAAACCTGTGGTATTTCTGAGGTGTGCATGTATAGAAAATAAATAAATTGTGGTATCAAAAGGTAATTGTGGCTAGTGAAAGGGTAGAGGTTTTGTACAGAATTGAAGTTAAATTGTTAACAGCATAAAATAGACTATATATGTATATATGTACACACATAATGCATTCTATGAGCTTTAAAGTAACCACAAAATGAAAGCCTACAAAATATTCACAAAAGAAAAAAGATAAAAGAATAGAAACATGCTAATAAAAAAAAACCCACCAATTCCACCAAAGGAATCAACAAAAGGGAAGAAAGAACAAGGAAAAAACTGTCAGAAAACAATTAATGAAAAAGCATTAGTAAATTATGTAGCAATAAAGAGTCTAAAGTTAAATAGATTAAATTCTATCGTCAAAAGATAGAGACTCAATATCTTAAAAATAAGAATAAATTATGTATTGCCTAGGAGAACTTTATTAAGCTTTAAGAATATGCACAAATTCAAAGTAAGGCATTGGGAAAAAAGCATTTATCAAGTAAGCAAGGCATTTATTAATGGAAATTGGAAAACAAAAGAGAACAGAGTAAAGATAAAGTAAACTTTGAGACAAGAAGGGTACCAAAATATAAACAGGGCTTATATAAGAGAAGATATAATTGCCATAAATGTTATCTGCCCATCAGAAGAACACTCAGATTCATTAAACAGTATAAACAGATGAGAAAACAGAAACAGGAAGCAATTCAATAATAACAGGACACTTCAATATTCCACATCCTATATTCAACAGTGGAATAGGTAGATAGATCATCCAGACAGAAAATCAACAAAGTAATATTGAACTTGAGTCATTCCTTAGACCAACAGACATCACATAAGAATATTCCCTCTAGTAGCAGTCGAAAACTTTTCTCAAAAACACATAGCCCATTCTCCAGGATAAATCATATCATATAAATCATGTATCTTGAAAAATCAGGGTAGCTTTCAAATGGTTGATCTCTTATATCTGCAGAATTTTCTCTCTGACCATCTGAGTAGTCTTCCTGACTATTCTTTGCTCTTTAGCCTTGTCTGAACTTGGCCTGACTTCTAGATTCTCCTCCCTAGTTTTAAGTTTTAGCTTATATCCACCTATATGTTTATCAGAGGTAAATTTCTGATCCATCTGTAAGAAATGTGCTTTTAAGTTTCTAAAAATAGCTGATATTTTCTTACAGTATATATTTTCAAGAATAAGATTTATTAATTATCCAAAGTCTGGAAATATATGCAAGCAAAATGTTAGAATTTTTTTTAAATTTCCATGCAACATATATTCAAAAACAAAATACACACCATCATATAAATGGGGGATTTTAAAATTAATACTTTTGAGTGGTTTCCGGTCTGATTATATCACGCATTGATAAGCTCAAATAAAGAAGAAACTATCAGTTTCTAATATGACTTGGGTATCACAAGTAAAAATCACACACTCATTTATTTGAAATGATAAATGTTTGAATAACTGACAAGACAAACCAAAGAAAAGTGGAAATTTAATGATTTTCCGGTATATATAGTGTTATTTTTCATGAAGATTGTGTCTCTTGTAATATAATGAAAACATTTTATTAAGAGGAAGGCAAACATCCTAAAAACTTGCCTAGAATCATTGTTGACATGGTCATAGTAACATTTATTTGGTTGGTTCACTAACTATTTTTACTGGGGGCACAATGAAAAACATTTGAATTTAATATTTTCACCATTTTCAGGGTCAGATATTCCCAGCAGGTACTCGAGCAGTTGCCCACTGACCGGTACTTGTTCATAGGAATGTAAAGGAGCAGTGATCACTTAAAATCTATTGAGCTTTGATTCTGACCCTCTTTACCCTCTCTGACAGTACATTATAGTCCCAGCCATAAATATCTTAACCTCTACTCTGAGATCGACATCATGAGGATGACGCAGTCCAAATAAAAAGCTAGTTTTCATGAAAGAAGGAGAGTTAAAAAAATCATGGAGCAGATAATCAACACAGTGAGACCTTGAATTTCTCGACATTTTTGTCTTATAAATAATTTTTAGATAGACCATCTTGTTTGATATGCCCATCAAGTAACTATTTACTTGTTTACCATGTAAGCTGCTTCCTGTGGAAGTTATCTAATACAGTCCATAGCAGTACTGGGCAACGAACACAAGGAATATGCTCAGAAGACTGTGTGGTGCCTAGGAAACTAGGACCTCAAACATGCAAATTATATTTTCTACCACTTGAACCACATTCCTGACTTTCAGAGTCCAATACTTCTTATCCTTTATGACATAGTGCAATGTTTTCCTTAATTAGAAAACATAGAAGAAATAACAAGGTTTGTGGTGTTGTGTAAAGCATGGAGTGAAATCCCCAAACAATAGCTCTTCTGACATTTCTTTTTTGATTTAGGGAGTTTGGGGTCACACCCACGTGCTCACGGGTGACTTCTTGGCTCTGTATTTAGGAATTACTCCTGTCAATGTCCTTGAAATGGATTCTTAGTGACAGTTCTTTATGCAAATAGGGACTTTCCCTTCTCTATTCCTTGCCTGCATCTTTGACACTCTGCCTTATATTTTGGCCCAGACTTGCACCAGCTTCTTCCTAAAAGTTACCACCTGGGGACGAATCTGCTCTCACATCAGTCATTCAGTAACACAAGAGAGTTC
This sequence comes from Crocidura indochinensis, assembly GCA_004027635.1. Lineage (NCBI taxonomy): Eukaryota > Metazoa > Chordata > Mammalia > Eulipotyphla > Soricidae > Crocidura > Crocidura indochinensis. The sequence continues at coordinate 17,574 of PVKC010002168.1, read as the reverse complement.
AGCACTCCATGTCTATCTTCATAGGTCTGTGCAAAAGCTAAAGGAAATGAGAATTTACAGAGCAATTACAGAGGCTGCTCATGTTTACCTTTCTGGGTTTTGGTTTCCTGATGTTTAAATAAGGGACTAGGACAAAACAAATCTGCCATATCCATGCCAATTCAAACACAAAAGACTCATAGTTTGGCTGAAATAAATAAAAATGGGAAGTCCATCATCTTTCAAAACTTTCCTCCAAATTCACAGAAACTTCGAAAGAAGTTCATTATTTTATATTATTTTATAGTTTCACTTCTGGGAACATTTTTTTTTTACCAACTCAGATTTAAATAAGCCCTTGAAGGGTATATGAGATACTTAAGATACAGTCTCTACTTATAAATGACTCAAGAGTTTGAACAGCATGTGCAAATGCACTTTTCTCTCAGTCTGTTCACCTTTTGAACCCCTGGTGCTAACACCCCCACCCTCCAAAAAAAAACTATTCTGAGCAGGAAGAAAGCTTTAGAGACATTGGAGGTTCAGAAGTAAAGAAAGGAAAGGTACTGTGAAAAAGGAAATGCAGCATGCAGCTGACCAGGGACGGGTGCACAGAAAGAATTGACCTTCACCGGCCCAAAAATATCTTTCCCCTACTGTGCCTGAAGTTTTGACTTCACTGTGGCTTGCTGGCTGGAATCGCATCACTGACACATGCTTTCTGGATAATAAGCGGTTTTTAAAAAAAAATGCAACCAACTAGAAGACTTCAGAGACCATCCAGCGCCCCATGCATTTGGAGAATTGGTCCAATCCTGTTGCTTTCCTCCTAAACCAGCTGAGATCAACAATCCTGAGTTAATCAGAGAAAGATAGGTATTTTTGGTGAAAATTGTTATAGAGGCTGGATTTATTTTGAGAGATGTACAAGAAGAATTTTAGAGAGCTGCAAATACAGGCACAAACAAAAAATAGAGGAGTTACCCCAGAAAGGAGGTGCTAGATGCCTTCCTGTAAGTGTTATTTATGCTTTTGAGAGTTAGACAATATTATCTCCTTTAAAGATAAGGCTCCAAAGATTAAGGAACTGCTTCAGGGTCAGAGTCAGAGGATGTTATTGCCACCATTTTGTTTCACCTTTATTTTATTTTCTATCTAATGTTTCTCTCTTTTGATTTCTTACCATATTCTTTACATTGCTATCAGGAATTTAATGTAAAGAACCCTGTAGAGAAAAAGAAATAATATCCTCAGCTACAATTTCTGTGATCTAACTTTGCAAAAAAAGTGTTCAGGGTTTCATATAGAGAATTTTAAAGTGAATTATGGGGATATAAGTGCTCTTAAGTTGAGTACTTATTAAATGTTTTTTCATTTTAAAAAGTTATAAATTGGTAAAAACTATAGCGATAAAGCCAAATATATGATATATAGCAAAATGCGACATATTGCTAGGTATCATTTTATACTGCTATTATAATAAAATTCTTCAAGCAGGAATTCTCTTATATGAGCCATATCAAAGATTCAACAAAGGTATTAAATGAAGAAATGATTAAATGTGAATGATTAAAATCTAATCAAAATTTCTTCTTCTTTAATATAGTATAATTGTGCACTTTAAAAATATAATCAGACTAGACACCACAGGTCTGGCAGCCAAAAACTAGTCAAAAACAACTTAAGGTTGTTAATTTATTTCATTCAAAATGAATAGAGTAAATGAATATAGTTATTGTTTTCTGAGATTTTTTTACCTCTCTTTGTTTTTAGTTTCTACCCCTACACCAAGAATTTCTTTTGTCCATAGTGTTGAGAATTCTGGAATAATTATGGGAATTAAAAAGGGTATGAACCTTGGAATTTTCAGAACATAAGCAATTTAAAGATCAGAATAATATATAGATAGATATCATAAAATGTGAATTAATAATAATGCCAAATCTGTCCCCTTGTGTTATTTTAATCTATACCAAAAAGAAGTATGGGGGTGTGGGAGGGAACACGCCATTCAAAGTTGAAAATTGCTTCAGAGAGAAGCAAGCCTGTGTGTTCAGAACTAGGAAATGTCTGCCCAGTCAGGCTGCATGCCCCAACCCAACTTCCCTGAGGCCGGGTAACCAGAGCCAAAAGTGCACTTCCTGGGAGTCTCAGCTGTTTTTGAATAAGTGGGTGAACTACCTCTTGCCCCAGGCAAATCATTTGGTCTCCCAACAGGTAGAGCTGGGCTTAAGGATAAAACTATGAACCTGTAGTGATCTGGTGAGTTCCAGAAGACAGTCAAATCCAAACTGTTCTATGGATACCCTTAGGGCATCCAGGTCTGTAGAAATATATTCCCTGAGAGCCAAGCAAGGAAGGGGCCAGGGCATGTCTGGCCACACACTCAGGACGTCAGAGGGGAGGGAGGCAAGCAGCTAATTTTGGTTTTTCCATTCTGGCAGCTGCAAAAAAAAAAAAAGTAAACTCCGCCACTTTGGGGAAATGAAGAATGCCAGGGGTATGCAGAGTGGAAAAGATTGGCTCTGTCATGGGTGGGTGCCCAGCACTGTGCACTCACTATAGTATTCCCAGAGGCAGCAGGGGGCTGCTAGCCTGGCTGGTCACTCCAGATATCACCCTCATGTATGTAGAACTCATTAACCATGGCTTGGGAGTTTACATGATTTTGTTCCTGGACACCACACAGCAGGGGTGCCGTGGGGATCCTTGGCAAAGAGGACTAAACATAGGTCACATAACAATACCATTTTAGACTTCTCTAGAATCAAAAGTTGAAATCTTCTGTTATTTCTGTGACCAATATTTGATCTAGTCTTTTCATGCCTCATCTAAGGGGAAAAGACAACCACTTATGGGGAGAGAGGAACTTTAGTAAACTGAGCTATTTGAGACAGCAACTCAGAAAACCTGTTGATTAAAAAAAAAAAATCCTATAGAGTATTATTTTTCCTGGGGCATAATATAAGTGTAGGAGTACCAAACAAATGAAGTGAACCTTGATTCCCCAGCCTGAAGGAAGGAACAAAGATGTTCTATCAGGAGCATCTGAGAACTGGTTGTAGGCAAAGGGTTCTGGCATCCTGAGCCTGTCAGAAGTGGGCAGTTGGAAGCAAGACAGTGAAATGGCTTCCATTCAAACATCAAGGGGCTGGGGTGGAACATTGGTACAAGCGGAAAGACTTCTTGCCTTGCTCGCGCTAGCCTAGAATGGGCCACAGTTCGATCCCCCAGAGTCTTATATGATCCCCCAAGTCAAGAGTGATTTCTGAGCTTTTAGCCAGGAGTAACCCTTGAGTGTCATCCGGTGCGCCCCCCCCAAAAAAAATCATCAGGGTGCCAAGAGTGTGACTCAGCACTACAATAGTTAAACCTCACAAAGCCCTGGGTTCATTTCCCCAAAGGGAAATAAGCAAAAACAAACAAACAAACATGTTTAAACTTCATATCCACAACTTCCTACCTATTTGCCTTAAGCCTAACAGCCTAAGCTTAATTATTTAGCTTATTTTCTTCTAAAATGGTGCCTAATAACAATTTACCTGTGTGGAAAAATTCTGAGATGTAAATTCGATAAAATGTATGAAAAAAATGTAGAAAAGTACACTGAGTAGATAATGGCATAGATAATGTCCTCAATCAATATTAGCTTTGAACTCCCTACCATGTGAGCCTGAGTGAATGAGTGAATGAAACCCTTGCTTCTCTCCAACACATTTTGTCCTAGCCTACTGACAGCTGAGTCAGCACTGAGCCATGCTGTATGCTCCAAGTAGAACTGGTGACCCCCTGAGGAGAGTTGTCATCTTTGTGCTTCTGTAACCACAGGATAGGATTAAAGCCTCTGAGATAATGAAGTTCACTGCATGCATTTCCCTATTAACAAAGACAGTTTCTGACTCAGTTTAATTAAAGGAGAGCCAATATTATTTCTCCTATTCCCTTATTATAAAATTTTGACTTCAAGACCACATAGTTTGGAAACGTGACGTTGAATCCCCTAAAATTATATTTATAAAGTGTTGCTCCTAAAATGTTTTAACAGTGGTGTGTAGGTCAATACCTGAGCTACTTTCCTGGGATAACTGACCAGTAACTTGGTGTTTTTAAATGCATGATTTAGGATTCAGTGTACCTGCCACAAATTATTCTGCTCCTGAATTTGCCTATGCTTCTATAATGCCAAATTTTAGTTTCCCTTTTCCTTCAACAGTGATCTCACCTGAAAGCCTTCCTTTACATCCCCGAGAATTTCACCTTCAGTCACAATCTGTTGCCCTCACAGTCACTCCTGAGGCTGATTCTGTCTTAATCTTTTTTACATATAACTCTCCCATCATCATTTCAGCTTAGAAAATTCCAGTCACAAGTGCCTTCTGGGGATTGAAATCAGGTTATGGTAATGTGACAGCTCATTCAATATCCTGCAACTCCCGAGCCTCTTGCCATCAACTTCCATTCACAATTTCATATTTTATCGAAAAACTTTAAATGAGAGCTTAGATTAGGCAAAGATTGTAGTTTGGTTCAGATATCTGCTGGGATTTACCTGCTTCATGGAGGAATGTGACTTAATTCTAAACAACAAATAAAGGCATTCAATATTACTTAAAAGTTTGGGTTTATTGTGAGAAGACGTCTAAGTGAACAGAGCTCCGGAGAGACAGCCATGTATGTAGTTCAATATACAAATGAGCCTTCTAACAATATGGCTGTACCACAATACTTAAGGTCCCGGTTTAGGATGGTAATATTGTTCAGAAACTTGAAACTATTTCCATGCAAAAAGCAGAGTCTAAGCAAACAGCTGAAAGGAATTCATAAACTTGTATTGATGAGTTTTCCCACTATAGAGTGAAAACAATAGTGTAAGTTTGAGCAATTGGAGCTTTCATTTCATTCGTTGAAATTAGAATGAGGACAAAATGACAGACTTATTCTACTTCACGATTCATACAAAGAGGTTCTTCTATATACCTTATGCGACTGTGCCCAATTAATAACAGAAATAGAAAAAATAAGAAATATAAACACACTTTTCTTTGTAATCCCCCTTATGCCTCTATTTGTAAATTCACAATTTAGTAGTATATACTCCCCACAACAAACTCAGATGACTTTCATGACATATTTCTTTTTAAAAAAAATAGTAAATTGTTTTTAATAATAACATGCTTTTGCACTGTCATGCAGTTCCTTCAGCTATATCACTGGAGATCTGTAACAGTTAAAAGTTCCCCTACTGTCAGATTCAGGTAAAGGTTCTAAGAAATTTAGCATTATGTTCATGGGGTTCAATAGAAAACAAGTATTAGACATACTGCCCAAATCATGACTGAAACCAAAGAAATTTCAACTTTTAGAGAAATGATGCTTTATTTTTGCAATGTAGTTTTTATTTGTTTGTTTGTTTGTTTTGGGGGTAAGGGACCACACCCAGTGACACTCAGGGACTACCCCTGGCTATGCACTCAGAAATTGTCTCTGGCTTAGGGGATCATATGGGATGCCGGGTATCGAACTGAGGTCTGTGCTAGGTTAGCACATGCAAGGCTAACATCCTACCGCCTGCGCCGCTGCTCTGGTCCTGTTGTTTTGCAATCTAGTTTTAAAGTATTATCTTCAAGGTGCAGAATACCGTTGAGTTATCCGGAGAGAGATGCCTTGAGCAATTTCCTATATAAAATATCAAGAACTTAAACCAGATACTTTTCCAGTTCTAATATTCTATACCTCTGGGTCTAGGAATGTATACTTTCCTGCAGATGAATTTTAATCCTGACATAGACCAGCTAGTTATTATGATACAGTGCAGTTCAAATATAACCCAAACAAAAATCACATCCCCCACAGCACAAAACAATGTAGAGAACAAGCTTGATTCATATGGGAATTAGACGCAGCCTCAGATTTCAACATTATTGTGGGTTCTCACCAGAGTGCCCTGGGTTATCCTCCACCCTGTTCAACTGTGCTGTAAATCTTCAGGATGTGAGATCAGTGCTTGCTCGGATAAATAAATGAATCAACTTTTAGCAAATGTAGTAAATCATCAGCTTTCTTCTACCCAGTCTCCCTTCATTGCCAAATTCCTATGGAAACGAACAAACAACCAAAAAAAAAAAAAAATCAGGAAAGAAGGAAAGCAGAAAATAGTAGCAATGCATTGCATGATTTGTTTGACCAAGATTGCTCTACATTTTATCAGCATGGCCTCCATCTGCCCTCCCACCTCGCAGAAGTATTTTCAACACATAGGCCAATGCTTATTTTTGTAGATGTATTTAGCCACATCTCCTGTTAGGCAGTTTTCGTTAAGGAAGTTATTCCTTAAGTCCATCCAGCTGTTTTCTCAAGTGTACCTTTAGGAATATGAGGACAGGAAGCCTGAAAAGACATAGCTAACTCAGCATTACCCTTCACATTACAGCCCAAGAAAAATATCTCAAGGGAACTTACCTTGCAAAGAGCAATTCAGCAGCACCTCCTTGTATAAGGGACACTCATTTCATTTTCCTTACTTGGCCATCGAAAGTTCTGGATAATTACTTTTCTCATTCTAATTTAATTTGCATTAAGCCCAGTGTTTAGTTTTTGAGACCTAACACTCAAATCTCGCAGACACTGGCCTGTGGTTAGGAATGCAATACTCCTGGGAAAACATCTGGTCTTGTTCTGAATAAATGCCTGAATTCACTTTATTCTCATCTAAAACCTCTCTGAATATCCTCCTTAATGAAGTATATGCTGCACATACATTATTTCAAAATAAAAATAAATTGAAAAATGACCACTGAGGTGAACTATGAATAGAAGAATGTTTGATAGCATAAATTAATTATTGAAATGAGTCCTAGAATTATCCTAAGATATTAAAGAACCACATGCCAACTCAAGGCATTCCAGTTTTAAAAAAGAATTTTGAGTGGGTTGCAGTCATTTTCAGTTATCCTCTTTTTGTGTGTGTGTTGCTGTCTATATTGTCCTTTAACTTTATTGAGCTGTTCCCATAAGTACACAGGAGAATGCACTGGAGAACTTTCTAGATAGCTATCTAGAAAGAAATTATTCTACAGTAACTCAGGCATACAAAATAAGACCAAAAAAGAGCACAGGAATATGTCAGCAATAAATTAATGAAGAGTCAAGTAATAAATTGGGCATTCACTCAAACATGCACACGCATACAAAGATGTGTGTATATACAAATATATATTGAATAACAGACCAGATTTTTTTCCATATTATGTGCTACCATAGAGAATGACTATATTTTTTCAAACATTAAAATTTCTAATGTAGCTCTAAAAATACCATCCATTTACCTCTGCATTGTGTACAGTTCTAATTTTAAAAAAAAATACTGAATTCTAAGTTTTTATTTGATTGTATAAAATTACTGTTCGTACTACTACTGACAAAATGTTGGACTAGACAATATAAGTGAACAAGGAGTTCTCATGAATATAATGAGAGCAGAAATGATGCAATTGCTGTACTTTTTTTCTCCTTCAGAAGCCTGACTCCCCAGTGCCATTCACATTTGTGCTGTGAGAAAATGCAAAGGATTCAGGGCCTTAGCCCTCTGGCTGGATTCAATGATTCTCATGAAGTAACTTCGGTCATGTTGGAATTTGACATGGGCAATTGACTGGTATTCTATTTTATTTTTTTTTTGCAATACACAGAATAATATTGTCACACTATTATAATTTTTTCTCAGTAATTTCCCACTATCAGTTCCATGGAATGCTGCCATGATGTGTGTTATTTTCTCCCTTTCCAGTCCTCCTGGGAATATTTAAAGTGTGTAAAAGGTCACAATAAAAGGTCCAATTAACAAAAATATTCAAGATATCACAGTGCTATAATATTTATTGTGAGCTTAGAAAAGAAATCACAGAGCATTCCTGGATGACATTAAGCTCCCAAGAGTCATAATTATATGTAAACAAAATTGTGTGATGCTGCTGGCATGAACCTACATTTTCTCCTTTTCCCAAACTTTCTGTATTCCCTGAAATTGACTCCCTTTCTAAGATACTGAATATTCAATTAGAATGCATTCCTTAATCTTTCCCCTTCCTTGCCCAAGCCACTAAAACAACCAAAAAACATGTTTCTGTGCAACTTTGTAGTATATTTGACATTAGGTTGCTCAAAATCTTGTCAATATCAAGAGTTCTTCAACACTCTCACATTCTAATCCTCAATATTTTGACACAATCTTAAACGTTTGACTTATATAAAGGTAAGTTTTTTCTCTTAGCAGCATGTACAAAGTCATTCTATCCTTGAGCCTCTACACTGCAGACCTCTAGTCTATGAAGAAGTCCTTGTCAGGGGAGACTTGCATAGAAAAAACTGGGGTGGAAATTGGGCAGACAAAGCAGAGTTTATTGAGAGCTTTGTTCAACCATAACATCTCACTACCAGCTGTTCTGAACATAACTACATGTTTTTTTCTGAAAATCCATTTATATTTTAGAAGCTGTATGCCATGACTTCTCAGATTTCTCCCTAACATTTCAGAATATAGAACTGGCGAGAATAATCTCAAAGCAAAAACGTCAGTTTTGCACAAGAAATGTACAACTGCAATTTTCTTCATCATACATTTCATATATTTCATGCTTTTGATATTGGAGAAAGAGTAACATTAATGGTCCATATGGAAATAAAATATATATTTTAAATATATTTTAAAAAAGATTTTTGGGGGGCCGAAGTGGTAGCACAGGGCGTAAGAGGTCTGCCTTGCACGAGCTAGGCTAGGACGGACCCCAGTTCAATCCCCCAGCGTCCCATATGGTTCCCCAAGCCAGGAGCGATTTCTGAGCTCATAGCATGAGTAACCCTTTGAGCATCAAACGAGTGTAGCCCAAAAACAAAACAAACAAACAAACAAAACAAAACAAGCAAGACAAAATAGATTTGGGGGACTGAAGCTGGAATGGTATAGGGAGTTTGCTTTGAATGTGACTAACCTAAATTTGGCCATTGGCAGTTCATATGGTCCTTCAGGGCAGCCAGAAGGGATGGCTTTGTACAAAGCCAAAGGCAAAGCCTGAGTGATGTGTGTGTGACACCTCTACTCAAAGGAAAAAAAAAGGAGAGTGAGAGAGAGAGAGATTCACCTTCTGACATCACAACCTGATTCCAATTTCTAAAACAAAAACAACAAATAAAACCCCGAGTGGCAATGTGATGTATGTACTTGATTAATCATGTGCATATTTAATTAATACTAAATTAATAATCCATAGTTTATTCATCATTTTATCCTATAACCTTTATGCTTACAGCTTTGCATTTTTACCAGAAAGAGGAAGTCCCAAGACAGAAAGACCTGAGGAGACTACTTTCCTCCCCATTCAGCACTCACCTACTGAAGCTATTGTGTCATAGAGAGCAGTAAGACTCTTCCTCTGCTGCCAACTAACCACAGGAACATTAGTTCTTCCCACAGCCCTTACTCTCTTCCCTCAAATCAACTTCTGTTAAAAATGTGGAGAAGTTCAAGTCTAATAACACTCTAACAGTGGGGGCTGTATCAGATGGCAATTGAGAGGAAGCTATTTGATTACCTGAGAAATAAGAACTCCCTAAGATCAGGTGAATACTGTATATTAAACTAGACAATGGTGGTCTGTAGTCATGGTAATAAGTGATAATGAGTGAGAGAAATAGTAAGTTGTCTAGAAGACAGATGGAGGTGGGGGAGAGAGAAGATGAGGGGCATTGGTGGTAGCAGGGTTGCTCTGGTGAAAGGGGTGTACTTTTTCTATGAGTAAAACCTACCTACAAATATCTTTGCAACCATGGTGATTAAATATGTTATTAGAAAAAAAATAAAGTGAGAGGTTTAGGGCCGAAGAGATAGCATAGAGGTAAGGTGTTTGCTTTGCATGCAGAAGGACAATGGTTGGAAACCCAGCATCCCATATGGTCCCCCGAGCCTGCCAGGAGCGATTTCTGAGCACATAGTCAGGAGTAACCCCTGAGCGCTGCCAGGTGTGACCCAAACAAACAAACAAAAAGAAAAAAAAGAGAGAGAGAGAGGTTTAGGTCCAAAGAGGTGGTACAATGGGTGGGATAGTTGTCTTGTGTGTTGCTAACCCAGGTTCATTCCCCAGCACTACATGTCCCCAGAGCCCTGCCAGGAATAATTCCTGTCACTGCCTATGTGCCCCCAAAAGCCAGAATAAATAAATACATAAATAAAAATGAGATGTTTATACGTGTGAGTTGAGGCTCCTTTTAGGTACATTTTGCTTATCCCAGGAGTAACTTAGGAATCACTTGCATGCACTAAGTCACACAGAGAAATGTTTGGAAGGACAATGTATTCATGGCTTGGATCACTTCAAGACAGAGTTATAAAAGGGTTGACCTCCCCTTTATTAATAATTCTCTATATCAAAGTCTCTTTTGTTAATTTATTTGTTTTTGGTTTGAGGGACACATCCAATAGTGCTCAGGCTTCCTGGCTGTGTACTCAGGGGCCACTTTAGACAGGGTTAAAATAAAAGAAAGAGGGGCCCGGGAGATAGCATGGAGGTAAGGCGTTTGCCTTTCATGCAAAGGGTCATCGGTTCGAATCCCGGTGCCCCATATGGTCCCCCGTGCCTGCCGGGAGCAATTTCTGAGCATGGAGCCAGGAGTAACCCCTGAGCACTGCCGGGTGTGACCCAAAAACCAAAAAAAAAAAAAAAGAAAGAAAGAAATAATTGACTATTTCTGGATTAATAGTACATGGGGCAGGGTGTTTGCCTTGCAAGAAGTTGGTTCAGGCAATCCTCTGCATCTCATATGGTTCCAGGACTCACCAGGAATAATTCCTAATTGCAGAACCAGGAGTAACCCCTGAGCACCACCAGTGTGCCCCCCCCAAAAAAAACAAACAAACAAAAAAACAGTAGCTCTGTTATCCCAATATGACTGTGGCCATGCCTAATGCTATGACGCTGGTGGCAAAATCAGACATGCCACATCGTGAGGGTGCTGAGAAATGGAGTTGACTACAATAATCCAGTCAATCCGTAAATAAATAAGCATTTAAATAAGTATAATAATCTTGCTAGTTCCCAAGGGAAGAGTTAATTTGTGCTAATATTTGCTGTAATATAAATCTAAAATGTTCAAAGAAACTGGTAAGTATAACCTCTGCACTGGAGTCCTGGGGTAGACGATAATCAGGTACCAGAAACTCTGTGGGAACCAGCTGCTAAGTAGCCATTATAAACATAGAACTAAAGGAAAACCCGACTAAAGAAATGAATAAAGTTTGACAACAATACCGTCTGGAATGCAGAATATAGATATCCAAAGAAGAAACAAAGAGACATTTCTATATACTAATATATAACCACAAATAAGAACTTTATGAGAATAATTCAAGAGTAAATTTAATAAGCACAAAACAAGAAAGTTTCATAACATTAGTTATTAAGAAATTGCAAATCAACTGCAATAATAATTTAATCTGAATTAGGTTAGCCTTAAATAAAATGTAAGGTGATAAGACCTGCTAAGAAAATATGGAGAAATTCCTCCCACACTGTTGGCTGGAAAGTAAAATCAAAGGATCACTTTGGAATTTAGTTTAGTGGACTCAAAAATGATTAAATGTGAAATTACTAAATGACTTCTCAATTTCATTTCACTATATATGTATATGTATAAATACACACCCAGAAAAAAATCAATGTGAATGTCCACACAGTATAGATAATTAATTTTATAATAGTTTTAATAATTGACAAAAAGTGGAAGAAATTTGCATGTGTATCAAAAATAAATGGACAAGAAAATAGCATACCTGTTATAATATTTAACCATAACAATCAACGAACTACTATATGTTATATATGAATAAATTTGAAAATATTTTTCTAGAAAATAATAGTACAGATATAATAATAATAATAATAATAATAATAATACAGAAATAATAGTACAGAGATTGAGGCACTTGCTTTGCACCTAGATGACACCTGTTCAGTTCCTGACACCACATATGGACTCTGACCACCACCAGAATTGCTCTCCAAGCACAACCAGAAGTAAGCATGGGTGTGGCCCACAAACAAACTCTATTATGTTACATCCTATTATTACATAATATATTAATATACTGATATTAATATATTAATTAGAATATTATTAAATAATATAATCATTTCAATTCTATTATGTTATATTTTCTTTATGTATATAATGTTTTAGATTGTATATCATATATTATTATAATATATTTTATGTTTATTTTATTAACATATTATTATATATTATAGCATTATATTTAATAAAATATAATTATATATAAAACATTTCTAAGTGATTAAAATCATTTACAAAAGACCAGAGGGCATCATATTCCATTAAAATAAAAATAAAGGGAGCCGGGAGGTGGCGCAGGAGGTAAGGTGCCTGCTGCCTTGCCTAGGACGGACCACGGTTCGATCCCCCGGTTCCCATATGGTCCCCCGTGCCTGACAGGAGCGACTTCTGAGCGCGTAGCCAGGAGTAACCCCTGAGCGTCACTGGGTGTGGCCCAAAAACCAAAATAAATAAATAAATAAATAAATAAAAATAAAATACCTGAAAGGAGCAAAATCTTAGAGATAGAAGCGTAGATTTATGGTAGCTTAGTCCTTCAGGCTTTGAAGGGTAGTGAGTAAAGAATAAGATGACACTTTAATTAATAATTTTTTCCAAAATTGATGACAGTTGCACATGTCTTTAAAGTATATCAAAAATTGGGAACTAGGCGGTGGCGCTGGAGGTAAAGTGCCTGCCTTGCCTGCACTAGCCTAGGACGGACCACGGTTCAATCCCCCGGTTTCCCATATGGTCCCCCAAGCCAGGAGCGACTTCTGAGTGCATAGCTAGGAGTAACCCCTGAGAGTCACTGGGTGTGGCCCAAACCCCCCCCAAAAATAAAAAAAAAGTATATCAAAAATTGCTGAATTATATACTTTTAAAAGGATGTATTTAATGACATATGAATCATATCTCAACAAAGCTATTAAAATCTACAAAATAATACTTTCCTGTCTCCTATGGTTAGAAAATATAATGCTTATGATAATAAAGGTAATTTAAAATATTTTAATGATGACAAAATTTAATCTAAAATAAACATAAACAATAACTGCTATAAAGAAATTGTAGACTATACAAAGGTGAATTTAAAAACTCCATAGGTCTTGGTAAGTGAGAAAATGGAAGCATGCTAGAACTTTTTTTATGAGTGTAACATTGGTTTACAAAAGAATAAATGTTTATAGGCTTTAGGGATACAATGATGCCACACTAAGCCCACCACCAAGGTACCACCAAGGGGTGTAGCTTTCAACATGACTTCACTCTTTAATGGGGTCATTTCCATGCAGTGATGTCAAAAGTGGTTATTTAAAATGGCCTTTTCAAAATGCTAAGGAAATGCCCTCTTTGCTGCAACCAATTCATCTCCAAAATTTTTGATCTGCTAACAGCTATTGTTGTTACCTCCTAAGAACCTAATGCAGTTCTTTCATTCCAGGACATTAGATCAACTTTGTTCAATCCATGGTACAACACCATTAAATGTCTACAGAATTTATGGAGAAAGGAAAACAAAATTGTTCTACTCTAAAATCTAATCATTCTCTTTTCTCTTTATCCTTTTTTGTTTTACTGGTCCAAACTCATATCCTCTTTACTTTGAATGATATTTTTTAATATCTTTATTTATACAATTTGATTACAAACATGATTGAAGTTGGATTTCAGTCATATAAAGAAAACCCCCCCTTCACCAGTGCAACATTTTCATCACCAATGCCCCAAATATCTCGCCTTTCTACACCCCCTCCTGTATTTCAGAGAGATTTCTACTTCCCTCATTCTGATAGTTGTCAGTGTAGTTATTTCTCTAACTGCACTCACCACTCTTTGTGGTGAGCTTCCTATCATGAGCTGGACCTTCCAGCCCTCATCTCTATGGTTTCTGAGAATTCTTACAAAAATGTTTTTCATTTTTCTTAAAATCCACAGATGAATGATATTATGCTGTGTCTATCTCTCTCCCTATGATTATTTCACTCAGTATAATAAATTCCATGTGCGTCCATGTATAGGCAAATTTCATGACTTCATCTCTCCTGACAGCTACATAATATTCCATTGTGTATATATACCACAGTTTCTTTAGCTATTCATCTGCTGATATCTTGGTTGTTTCCAAAATCTGGCTGTTGTAAATAGCACTGCAATGAATATTGGTGTGAGGAAGGGATTTTTGAATTGTATTTTTGTGTTCCTAGGGTATATCCCTAGGAGTGGTATAGCTGGATCAAATGAGAGCTCAATATCCAATTTTTTGAGGAATCTCCATACTGTATTGTTTCCCATAAAGGCTGGACAAGCTGGCATTCCCACCAGCAGTGAATGAGAATTCCTTTCTCTTCATATCGCCTCCAGCACTGATTGTTCTTGTTCTTTGTAATATCTGTCAGTCTCTGTGGTGTGAGATGATACCTCATTGTTATTTAAATTTGCATCTCCCTGATGGTTAGTGATGTGGAGCATTTTTCATGTGTCTTTTGATCATTTGTATTTCTTCTTTGACAAATTGTCTGTTCATTTCTTCTCCCCATTTTTTGATGGGGTTAGATTTTTTTCTTGTAAAGTTCTGTCATCACCTTGTATATTTTGGGTATTAGCCCCTTATCTAATGGGTATTGGGTGAATAATTTCTCCCATTCAGTGGGTGGCTCTTGTATCCTGGGCGCTATTTCCTTTGAGGTGCAGAAGCTTCTCAGCTTAATATATTCCCATCTGCTTATCTCTGCTTCCACTTGTTTGGAGAGTGCTGTTTTTCTCCTTGAAGATGCCTTTCAGACCTGAAACCATATGATATATAGAACAACACATAGGTAAAACGCTCCATGATACTGAGACAAAAGGCATCTTTTTTTTCTCTCTTATTCAGCTCTTTAAGAAATTTGTCCATATTTTTCAGCTTTGCTTCTTTCTATATCGTAAAAGGTTACATATATTTAAGGAAAGTGTGAGAGTTAAGATTTTAACATTATATATATTAATAATTTGTTATGTCTTTCTTTTTTATTTTTTTTTATTTTTTATTTCTTTTTGGCTGTGCTCAAGGGTTACTACTCCTGGCTATCTGCTCAGAAATAGCTCCTGGTAGGCATGGGGGACCATATGGGGCACTGGGATTTGAACCAACCACCTTAGGTCCTGATCCGCTGCTTGCAAGGCAAACACCGCTGCGCTATTTCTTCGGCTGTTATGTCTTTCTAATCATCATTAAAATGTATTTTTGTAATGTTATGTTAAAATAAAAGCTTGCTGAAAGAACGCCCCAAAGAAAAAGAATATAAATTTAAAAGGGCCATGTTGTCCTTTTCCACATCAGGATTAAGAACTTATTTTGATTTTGTCTATAAAAATGCACGTGAAGTACTGTTATTCACAAGTTAGGTGACTTCATATTCTTTCTGGACATTTACAAGCCTTTTTGAATAAACAACTGCTAATATGTTTTCAGCAACCCAGCAACTTGGGATTTTCCTTGGTTTTATTTAGTTTGGGTTTTTTTTCCAATTACAAAAAGTACATTGCTCAACATGTTGTAAATGCTACTAAGCTTGCTTCTGCTCTGTTGACATTATTTTACAAAATTCTAAAAAAAAATGGCATGATAAGCGCTTTTCTGAGTATAATTGTAGCAATAAAGTCAAGCGCATATTATGTCAGAGCTACCACTGCTGAAAGAATGAAAATTCAAGGAGTATGGAAGAACAGAAAGAGTATAAAAGAGAACAAAATGGAACAAAAAGGAATCCAATGCAGATAGATGTTTCAAATAAAAGTAGTTTAATGAGGGAGTTATACAGAAAACTGTAGGAAACAGTAACGTGGATAGTAAGGAATATTGAGACACCCAGAATTGAACAGTGAGAAATTGTTCAAAATCAAGACCAGGACAGTCAAAGAGATGAAAAGTACATAGAGGGCAAAGATTCACAGCAGGCATTAAGATCCCTGACAGGTGAATATGTAGAAAAGGGAGAGTTGGAAGGAAATCATCAATCATCACAGTCTCTCTCTTCTCTCTCTTTCTCTCCTCTATCTTCCCTCTTTCCTTCTCTCTTACACAATCTCTCTCCCTCTCCTCTTTTATACCCATTTTACCCTTCTCCCTCCCTGTTCCCACACCTTTCTCTCCACTGCTCCACTGAAAGTTCCCAACCAACAAATCCAGTTAATAAAACCTAAATAGGCAGCAATATTATCTACCTATAAAAGAGAGATGGCCAAGATAGGATTTTTATATCTGAGCTCAAGTGTAGAAATTAGACTAGATATTAATAGACTCATTTCCCTGAGACTAACATAGATACAAAGTAAAAGAAACCCAGAAATCTCAAAAGAAAAATCTCAAACCAAGTTCATAAGAGCTGAAAGTAATTCACAAATCTGAGCTCTGGTACAAATAAAACAGCAAATTTTCAAGAAGCATTTCCATTGATGAAATTTCCTCATGAACCCTTTTCTAAAGGACCTTTTGTCATAGCCATACTCTTATCTGTCACCCATAATTACGCATTATATTTTTCTTGGAAGGGAAGGAACTCGGCAGTTGAAATAGAAAAACTATCACTGCTTTTATGCAGTCAGGATTGAATACTGGAGTATTCTTGGAAGTCAGGACAAGAGGTCACAGCTTCTCCCTTCTTTTGTTAGACTCCTGCCTATCCATAGAACAATCACTCTGGCATCCTTACCAGATTTAGTCTCAAAGTCCAGGGCTACCTTATAATTACCACAATAACTAAGTCTCTATTATGGAGCAATGCAAAAGTCATCACAGAATAGATTCAAATCTCTATAGTGCCTTCAGCCTTGATCATAAGGTAAGCACTTGTAAAGTACACCATGCCATTTGATCTGTCATACAATATCAGCATCATTGTGGCTGTGTCAGCCAGGGTCACAGCAGGAAAAGAATTCCATTCTGATGACTCAATTGAAGAGATTTTAATGAGACAATGATAGAGATGTACACAGAAGAGATGATTCTTATAAAGAATATTGAGGATCTACGAATTTTTCAACTGTGAGAAGTTATTTCCACCTTTAGAAAAGAAAGGAGCAAGGACAGGTAGTCAGCAATGTAATCATATCCCCTTAAGAACTGAACACTGGGGGGAAGTAAAGCAGTCAAAGTTATGGTGATGAAGCAACACAGCTACTACCAAATATGAAACCACACAGGAGACAGCCACCCTTCCCCATTTCTCTTTTCTTCATCTAATATGTGACCCTCCCTCCCATGGATCACATCTTACAATTTACCAGACACAAAGGAGACTAAGTAGTTTGGTGTATAGAATTTACCCTATCTTGTACATGGGGAAAAAGAGTTTTGCTACAGAAGAGGTGTCTAGTGGAAGGTACCCAGCTCAACATCACACTATAAATAGCTATGTTGTGTAAACTATTGGGAAGGTAGTCTTGATTTAAATAGTTTCCAGTGAGACTCAATTACTAAAGTACTAAATGATTTTGCTAGTAAAATGACTA
>PVKC010002167.1:0-45080 GCA_004027635.1 Crocidura indochinensis | reverse complement strand
TCTGCGTCTAATTTGCTACTTGGTGGTCTTACACCTGTTTGGTCTTGGTTACTGCCCTTTCCCCCCCCCCAATTGGGAAGGGGGACTAATCAGTATAAGTTATGTGAATTTGTTTGAGAAAGAAGAAAAAAATAGAAGATAAAGAAAAAAACGGATAAATAAAAAAAGAGAGAGGGGTCATATACTCCGGAAATGGGTGGAGTCCTTCCAGAGGCTTTCATTATTGGTTTGAGGGGGGAGGGATGAAGGTGGCATAGAATAACCGTACATAAAGAATCGTCAAATGAAATATCCAGTGAGCATTCCAAAAAATAAAAAAATATACCATATATAGGCCATGGTATTGAGGTAGAAATGTGGCAGTAAACATAAGAAAAGAAGAGAATAAATAGATATACATATACACGGAGACATCCACTTCAGTAGTTGATCCTCAATAATAAGATCAACAAAGGATATATTCGTAAATAATGATAAAAAGATTGTTTTCTGCTTGTTATCATAATTCTAAGGTATGTCAATAAAAAACTAGAGCTTTCCACTATTCATAAGATTTAACCATTTTCCTCTTCTAATATTTTATTTACATTCTTCTATTAAGAAAATACTATGTAAAATTACTATTTCTCTCAATATCTTCTCTACCTGGTATAACACCTCAACACCTATCACCAGCATTTATTTTTTTAAATTTTCTTGGAACAAATTTGTGTGAATTTATACCAATTTGTTGTTAAAGAATTAGCTATCTCTTTTTATCTTTGAGTTGACTTAAGGTCTTGAAATGAAATCTTATGTCACATTCTTTATAAAGTTATTTTTAAAGGACTGGGAGGTCGCTCAAAGATCTAGAGCTTTGCTTGATAAAGCCTGGTACCATCTGTTCCCATGATCACTGCTATATGCTACCCCAAGTATCAGGAGGAATCTAGCTTATGTTCATTACAATATGTTGTCCTCCAAAAAAGAAAAAACAGGAAAGCTTTAAATAAAATTAACTTTGAAGGATCAATGCACTTTAATAAGATTTCAGAAACATATAAGAAACATTGACTTTTACATGTCTTTGATTACAGTCATCCTCCTTTTCTCTCCCCCAAATTGGAATTTGTCTGACTACCAGTAGTTGTTTTTATTTATTGGGGGGTTGGGCCTCACCAGGGGGCATTCATGAGTTACTCCTGGCTCTGCGCTCAGAAATCGTTCATAACAGGCTTGGGAGACCATATGGGATGCCTGGTTCTAACCTGGGTCCATCTTGGGTTGGCTATGTGCAAGGAAAACGCCCTGCTGCTGTGCTATTGCTCCGGCCCCAGGCAACTAGTTGTTTTTAATTTTCTTATAATATTAAAAAACATAAGAAGCATCTAATATTAATATATCTTATAATAGTAAAGGCCTCACTTGTGCTTCAGTGATAGTATGTGTGAGGTTATGTATCTGAATCCCAAAGTAGATAAACATTCATCATAAAATGCTGCTAATTGGTCATGAGAAAAATGGAAATATTTATTTTTTATTAAAAATAATGACAGAATAAAATGACTTTGTTCCATTGGATAATTGAGCCTTACATTTTGGGTCAGTTGTCTAAAAGGCATCATGCAGGCATGAATAATGTGCTGAATTGCAATATCAAAGTTTTTCAGAATCTTGGTCTTCAATGAGAATTGATTGTTTTATTTTATATATCATAATAAGTCTGTAATGTTTCATTGGTTTGGGGATCACACCCAGCAATGTTCAGGGGTCACTTCTGGCACAGCCTTCAGGATTACTCTTGGTGACGCATAGGGAACCATATAAGGTTCTGGGGATTGAACTCTCATCAGCCCCGTACATGACAAATGCCCTACCCACTGTACTATCTCTCTAGCTCCTATAACTTTTAATTTATATAATAGAATATGACTTACACTCAGAATACTTTCTTAGCTATAAGTTGTTTAATGTTTAAATACATTATAACTTTAATCAATGCAGTCTGGTTTTTAGTTCACATTTAACAATGAAAATACAGTAGTTTTTACATTTCGGACCATATCCAGGGGTTCTCCTTGAACCCCTGAAAGAGCCACATGTGCCTCTTTTCACTTTTAATTTGGCTCTTCTGTGTGCCGGGTGGCCGCTCCAGGTGCCAGGACTATGTTCCTAGCCTTTGTCAGTGTATGCCCTGAGTTGCTCTCAAAATAAATTTCAGTCTTGATTTTGGCCAGAGTTGGCTCAATTGAAAAAAAAAGGTTGCCCACCACTGTCCTAGAATACTCCTGGCCCTGTGCTCACAAATCACTCCTCCTGGTATCAGGAATCAAACCAAATCAGCCACATTCAAGGCAAGTACCTATTTTCTCTCTGGCTCCACAACTTTTGCTTTGTGGATGCACTCAATGGCTCATATGGCTTATTTTGCCAAATATAGTAGCCTAAAAATGTCCTTTCTGAAGCAGTTCATTGATTCTCTTTATTTTGCTAATGAACTACATTAAAAATCTGTTAATTGGGGGCCGGGTGGTGGCACTGGAGGTAAGGTGCCTGCCTTGCCTGCGCTAGCCTAGGACGGACTGGGGTTTGATCCTCCGATTTCCCATATGGTCCCCCAAGCCAGGAGCAACTTCTGAGCGCATAGCTAGGAGTAACCCCTGAGCATCACTGAGTGTGGCCCAAAAACCAAAAAAAAAAAAATCTGTTAATTTAGGGACCAGAGGGATAGCAAAAAAGCAGGGCATTTGCATTGCATATGGCCACCTAGGTTCAACCCCCAGCATCCTACATCGAACCCCAAACCTACCAGGAGTTATTCCTGAGGGCAGAGTCAGGAGTAATCCTTGAGTTCTGCTGGGTGTGGCCCCCAAAGCAAAAAAAAATCTGTTTAGTTCTATGATTTATTTTATTAAATATAATCATTATCTTTGTAAGTATCATATTTGAATATTTTATTATATTTGATCCCAATAACTTTTTATAATTCACAATTCATAATTTTCCCCAACTACAAATGATATCTTTTACTTTTATATTTTCACCTAAGTTATAGTATTTTTGGAGTCAACTGTATATTATGTTCTAAAATCTTTCACACAAACTCTACAGAACGTTTTCTTAACCTTCAGCATTAATTAAATCAAATTTAAGCACATGCACTATGTAGTTTATTTATTTTAGGTATCAAAGAAAACTATACATGTGACAGACTGACAAAGCAGCCCATAAAGAACTAATTCCATAAGCTTTAAGGAAATGAGAACCAATGAGTGAAAATGAATATGAAAATATTTGAAAGAGCTTTAAAAAAATCTTACAATTGGTTGCTCATAACAAATTAGCAAACAGTAAGTACTATACAAATACATTATGTCCAGAGATAAAAAGGGACATAGGCAAGGGAAGAAAGTTGTCAAAACAAAAAAGAAGAGTTGGAAGATGGCACATGGGTTATGCAGACATCCTTTCTGTACACTAGATCCTAGTTCAGTCCCTGTTATCACATGCCCCTCACTCCTGAGAATACCTATGAGTGTCTCTAGTGACACCAAAGTAACTGTCAGAGTGACCATGGTGCTCCTTAACACCACATGACCAAATAGCATTACATCCTTTGACCTAGGTGTTGAACTATCTACGTAAATCAGCTGAGTATCACTGGGACCAAATCCAAATGTACCTGCACATTCCTCAGGTTTTCCTTATTCTTCTTCAAATAAATACAATTTAATTTTTATTTTAAGCTAAAAGTGGTCAGCTAAAACAACAAAAATCTCCTTCTTTTAAATTCATCTCTTAGAATGAACTATTCCCTGGAACTCTAGGACTTTTATTTCCACCAATCCTCAACCTTCTTCAGTTTAACTTCTCATGTCATCTTGACACATAGACAGGCCTCTCAAACAATAACTGTCATCTCTGGATCATGAGATTTATTGTACATTTACTAGTTTCAAGTTTTACTGCTTAGAAGAAAGTGACTCTTTTCATCACTTAATCTTAGAAAACCCTCAATTTCTTCAACTTCCAAGACTTGTCTGGTCTCATTTCCCCTTAAAACTAAAGTAAACCTATGATACAAAATGTCTCTGTATTTTTGTGCTGTTTTGTATTTTAATGACACTAAATAATAGAATTACTGGGTCAGAGCAACAGCTCAGTGCTACAGTACTTGCCGTGTACATGCCAGGGACCCAGGATTTATCCCCAGAACTATAGGTGGTTGCTAGAGTCTTGCTAGCAGTCATTCCTGAGTTGAGCCAGGAGGAAGCCCTGAGAACTGCTTGGTGTGGCAAAACACAACAACAAGATCACAAAACAAAACAAACAAAGTAAGTAAACAAAGAAATAAGAAAATAATTTCTCCGTGAGCAAAGCATTGTAACTTAGCAGAGTATGTTCCTTGTTGTTTTTGGTCCTGAGTTTGATTCCTGGTACCGACTGCTGATCAAAAGAAGTCTATGAAGTTCTTCAATGAAAAGTGGCAGATTTTCTCTCTCCTCTCTTTCCTTTGATCTCAATTTCTTATTCTAAATTCCCCCCAAGGACGTATTGCCTGTGCTTATGACTTTAATTATGATCTATATGCTAATGGCTTCTTAATTTATATTTCTAGTATAGAATTCTCTGAGGTTCAGACTTGGAAAATGTAACTGCCTACACAACACGGTCATTAGGCATATTTAAAAAGTACTTGAAAAGCACCTACAACTTAACACATCCAAAATCAAACTAATTACCTTCCTACACACAGGTATACACTGAAAAATCTGGATTTCCAATGTTTTCTATTTCAATTCAACTCTCTAAACAGAGCCTAGAAGACATAATTTTTATTTTTTGTTACCTCTCTGCTTGATATAGTCATCAAATAGCCAGAATCAAGAACTCTGAGTCATGAAATACTGTATTTAGTCAGCTCTTCATTATCTGTTATAGACACACTTCTATAAAGAAAAGTGATAATTAAGTTCAGAGGCATCTTGAGTAATTAACCATTTATTGTTGTATACCAATTTAACATGTGCTGGCCAAGTAAAAATAGTTGGCAATAAATGCATTGATCAATGAATTAAGGAAAAAATACCTTGAAGAGATGGCAAATTGATAAAAATGTGGCAATGGACAATGAATCAATATGACACAATTGGATTTCCAGAAATTTAACCTTCATGAGAACCAGCTATATATACTTCTATTGATCTTTTAAAAGCATGTCAAGAATTCTTAGTACATGAACTCTTATACTCATTATAATACATAACTATCATATATAGCTATATAAAAACATAAAATCTAGGTAACAAAATTTGCCTATGTAAAAGTCAGTCACGTATATTCTTTTTTTTTTGTTTGTTTTGGGTCACACCAGGAACTGCTCAGGTGTTACTCCTGACTCTATGCTCAGAAATCGCTCCTGGCAGTCTCGGGGAACCATATGGGATGCCAGGATTCAAATCACCGAACTTCTGCGTGCAAGACAAACTCTTTCCTCCTTGCTGCATATGTTCTATTCACAATATTCTATTGTGATTCTATTCACAATCACCATTTTTTATTTCCACAACATTTCAGTCACACTTAAAAGAATCTCTATTCATTAGCAATACTTGTTCACTAGTTAACTCTAATCAAATTTCTGTTTTATTAATTTGTGTATTCTATATATTTTATATCATAGGGTCACACAATATTTTATCTGATTTCTGACTTGTTTTACTTTTAATATTTTAAATGGTTACAATGCACCAGAATTTCACTTATGTATTGAAAATAGTTTATCTACAATAGCATCAATAATAGTATATTTACATGCTATTCAGTAATAGTACGTAAAATATCACAGTGTTATTGTACATCAATTAATTGCTCATAGCTTATAGACATTTTGATTTTTACCTCTTCATTTTGAGAATAATGTAGACAGTGAAAGAAAGCATATATATATGATTGAGTTTCTAGTTATGATTTTATTAAGGAGTATCTAAAAAGGAATTAGTGGAAATTGCTTGATTTTGAATACAATAAAATTTGCACAATGACACACTAATTTATATTCTGACTTGCAATCTGTGTGATTTCCTTCCATTGAGAGACCTTTTCAAATATATATTAGTTTAATACTGAATTATTTAGAGTTATCACAGTTCAATTTCCAGTACTTCATACAATTCTCAAAGTACTTCCAGGAATGATCCCTAAGACAGAGTAAGGGATTTGGTGTGAGTACTACCAGAGTCATAGAAAAAAATATGTTAGAAAGTACTACACAGTGTCCCAGAAAAAAGTATTTTAGTTAAAAAGTGTGGAATTGCCTAGCAATAACTTTTATTACAAGAAGTGTTAGAGTAAATAAGCACTTGTTCTTCAGTAAGTAGATTATATTGACAACATTTATAAATATGGCATGTAAATCAAATTATCACTATGGTAAATCCAAAAATGGTATTGATTTAGTTATATTTTGTTGTTATATTCAAGGTCTGTTTGAACAGAAGTAACAATATTGGTCTTCCTTTTTAGAATAGTAACCTCATTGTAAAACTGGGCAGTGTATTTTCTACTAAAATAAAATCAGTGACAAAATTTGACTTGTTTCAAATAGCTTGGATTGCATATAACAGATAAATGCCTATTAAACTCCAGAGCAACAAAAATGAATGTAGCTAATAACAAATAGTCATATGATATTATTAAATATAATATACATTTTATTAATGTTGAAGAAGCCATAAAGGATCTATTATGCTGAATTGGAGAGAGTTATATGGGAAACAAAAGATAAATGCAATGAATGATTTCTTAATTTGCTGTATAATGTTGTGAGTACTATCCACAATCACTGATACATTCCTACAATTCTATTTGGATAAAGAAATATTTATTCTTACCATATCATAAGTTACTGGATACATATATTTCAGCATGTCTAACTACAGGGTGCATTACCATGCAGAGAAGTGGCTTGAATTATTGAATTTGAGAAAATAAAAATAAATCAGACTTTCTAGTACAGAATGAAAATATTATGAATGTGTGCACATTTTTCAAGTCCACAAAAAATTCTTTATTTTGTTTTAGACAATCTGAATAAAATATAAACATTAGGATGATCCAGATTAGAAAATTATTATTTTTCCCAAGATACCAAATCTTAAAAAGTAAGCCTCAATATAAATGATTACACTCATTTGTAATATATAATAAAATATACTATGGTAATTATATTCAAAGACAATCGAGACAAGGGCAAGGTGGGTTAATTCATTGTATGAAGCTTGCCACATATAGTGTGGGAGTGTATTTAGGACAGAGGGACCACTATGACAATGATATTTGGAAATGATCACTTTGAACAAGAAATTGGTGCTGAAAGGAGATAAAGTGATATGTATTGTACCTTTCAGTAATAATATTGCTAACCAAGTGCCTAAGGAAGGAGAGAAAGAGAATTAAGAGAAAGAGAGGGAGAAAGAGAGAGATTTGCCTCTGATACAGCTAGGAGAGGCAAGGTAGAGGGCACTGCAGAGGACAAGAAGGAAACTGGGGACATTGGTGGTGGGAAATGTGCACTGATGAGTGAATGGGTGTTGGATATTGAATAATTGAAATTCAATCATGAACAATTTTGGGACTGTGTATCTAATGGTGATTAAATTAAACATATTATTTATTAAAAAGAAGCCTAGTAAAAGTGAGTAAAGAATTTCCTAAATAGCCTAATTAAAAGAAATAAGGCCTAATTATTTTTCCTTTTATGTTCACTTATCAACATTTCAAGACTCTATTTTCTTCTTATTTTTGAAATTCTGGAATGACAACCAGTAAGAAAAATATTTCTTTTTTTAATAATATTTTAATTTAAGCACCATGATTATGAACATGTCTGTAGTTGGGTTTCAGTTATATAAAAAAAAAAACACACACACCCCTTCACTAGTGCAAACTTCCTCCACCAATTCCCCCATCCTCCTCTTCCCCCACACTTTGCCTGTATTTGAGATAGTCATTCTATTTCTCTCACTCACTATCATTGTCATGATAGTTGTTAGTGTAGTTATTTCTCCACTGCATTCACCATTCTTTGTGGTAAGCTTCATATCATGAACTGGTCCTTCCAGTCCTCA
Source organism: Crocidura indochinensis (assembly GCA_004027635.1). Taxonomy (NCBI): domain Eukaryota; kingdom Metazoa; phylum Chordata; class Mammalia; order Eulipotyphla; family Soricidae; genus Crocidura; species Crocidura indochinensis. The sequence continues at coordinate 36,972 of PVKC010002167.1, read as the reverse complement.
TCTCTGTTATCTTTGGTTGTTATCACAGTACTATCTTTTATTTTTATTAAAAACCACAGATGAAACTATTCTGTGTCTATCTATCGCCCTCTGACTTATTTCACTCAGCATAATAGTTTCCAGATCCATCCACATATAAGCAAATTTTGTGACTTCATATCTTCTAACAGCTGCATAGTATTCCATTGTGTATATGTACCATAGTTTCTTTAGCAATGAATATAGGCATGCAGAGGGCATTTTGCATTGTGCCATTGTGTTCCTAGGGTACATCCCTAGGGTGGTATTAGGCTCTTTATTTTCACATGATGCTGAAGGACTCAACTCTAGGACTCAGTTAAACTGTACACAAATGACAGTCTTATTTTGATGTTATTTTTGCATTCTTAGTTTCAAACTCTTAACATTGGTAATGCTATTATATTTTATCTACAAGCTTTTAAAAGGTAACTTATAAATAAATAATAATGTCTAACCTCCATGATATTTTATAGAATGTTTGGACCATGTTTTAATTATTTTTAAATATTTTACTAGTGTTTATCAAGTACTCACTATATGAAACATTCTTTTGTTTTTTTGTTTGTTTGTTTTGTTTTGTTTTGGGGGGTCACACCCGGCAGTGCTCAGGGGTTACTCCTGGCTCCATGCTCCTGGCAGACACGGGGGACCATATGGGGCACCAGGATTCGAACCGATGACCTTTTGCATGAAAGGCAAATGCCTTACCTCCGTGCTATCTCCCGCGCCCCTGTATGAAACATTCTAATCACTCTGCTTATTTCCCAGTGAAGTGCTTCTTATGTAAGTAGATTCTATTTACATCTATAGTTAATTATATCTAACTCATTTACTTCATCTACAAATGTGCATGCCATTCTTTTTTTTTTTTTTTTTTTTTGGTTTTTGGGTCACACCCGACAGGGCTGTGGGGTTACTCCTGGCTCCATGCTCAGAAATTGCTCCTGGCAAGCACAGGGGACCATATGGGGCACCGGGATTCGAACCAATGACCTTTTGCATGAAAGGCAAACGCGTTACCTCCATGCTATCTCCCGGGCCCCGTGCATGCCATTCTTAAAGATCAACTTCTATTTACTCTAATTCTCAATTTAGTGACTAGTTTCATAGTTCTAATTTCTTGCTTCCATACTATTTATATACTTCAACATTTTTTCTGGAATTATGACTAAGTTAAATGCATTAATTTTTTCCATTTGTTTGTTCCAGAATGATTTAAATTATTTATTCTTCTATTAGAATTTCCAAAGCACCAAAAAATGTATTGTGAAGACAAAATTACATGAAGTTATTAATTTGTTTCAATGGAATTTACATAGTTAAGCACATCATGTAAGGACATTTTAAGAACAGGATAGTTTTTACAATTAGGAAAATATTACAAAGGAATTAATAAACTATGGACCTCTTTGGAAAAGTATATAAATTACGCATTGGTAGTGTTTCAGAAAGAAATGCAAAATGCTATTCTAAAATAGCTTTCTGATTTTATTATCAAATTATACACTTACTATACAAGCTAATGGGAGACCAAAACATCCTAAGAATGAAATTATCTCCATTACCAAAAATAAATCCCAGACAAACTAGGATACATTTGTAAACCCTAAGTGTTAACTGCTTCCATATTGTTTTATAATTTGTATTTTCCTAATAACAATTTATTGTTTTATTTTTGTTAATGAATATTATTAAATATTTTGAGGATTCTCTTGCACTTTTTTATACATAATCCATATTCCTGGAAATTTCAATGTCTAGCTTTTCACTTTATATATCTTTAACTTTCAGTCATATGATTTAATCTTTGTGCTAAACTTGGTGTTTTGGGATAATTAGTTGAAATAAAATTGCTGTACACAGAATATGTGTATTATTGAACCTATCCATGTGGAACTGTCATTCAGACATATTTTTCTTATTTCTATTTCTGTTAATAGCAGAAGTATTTTAATGTGCACAGTGACTTGCTTAACTCCTTTTTATCTGAACCTACCCATATTTTTTAGTAGTATTTCTCACTCTTTTTATTACCATGTCCTCCTTCAGTTTTTATCCTCAGACCTACCAGTAGTCTTGTGCTATGGCACCCCATTTATGTGATTTTCATCTGTGTCCTCCTTCAAGTATTCTTTCTACACTATTTATCCCCAGTTGAATAAAGCTTATCTAAATTTGCCTCAAATTGAAATATGTTATAGTTGTTAGCTCTTTGAAAAATAATAAATTTGTTGATTAAAAAATTGAACTAAGTATGTAGAGTTTAGGTGTTCTTTTATCTTATATATTTTATATTTTTATTTCCTGGTCTGTGCCAGACTGAGTTCTAAAAAGAATATGGTAAACTTCTCTAGACCTACAAGCAATTCTCAGGCACTACTCTGGTATATCAAGAATTTAATTAGAATCTGACTGACATAATCTCAGTTCCATGGATTAAGGTTTCCACTTACCAAGACCACTTCTAACTTCACACATCAGCAGCCTCAAGACCCAGAGGCCCCAGACGTCAAGCTGAAATTTTGTTCCATTAGCCACAGACTGTGGTTGCCATAACACTGTCTTTGGACTCCAGTCTATCTCAAATTTAGATTATTAGAAGTTACCAATTCACTCTCTTCAAATTCAATAATCTGTTAGAGTATCTTACAAAACTGACTACCCAGTTTACTCACAATATCACTTGTTTATTGTGAAAAAGGTTAGTAAAGAAAAAGAATGAATAGTTAAATGAAAGAGATGCAAGGGGGTTAAGGAAGAATCAGGGTGGTAGAGGTACAGAGAATAAACCCAACCTTTCATGAACATTCACGCCAGGACATTCTCCTCCAATGTTTCATGTTAGCCAACTTGGAGCATGTTCGAAATGCTTCTGTCTTTATTCTTTATAGAAGATTTATTACTGAGTACAACAGATCCATCCATTTTTCATTAGTTGTTGATTCAACTTCCCTTCCCTGTCTTTCTCCCAGAGGTCAGATGTAGAATGGAAAGTCCTGGCTCTTGTTTCACATTGATTTCTTTTATATAATGACCATTACCAAGACTATCCCTTTCATTAATATGCCTTCATTAATTGCCTTCATTAATGTGAAATATGTTAACGATATCTTTAACATTTTTGACATATGCTATTCGAAATTTTGAGGTCTTTCTCAAATAATATAAATATATATTACATATATATTGTGAATGGTCTGAATGTAGTTCATATAAACACCAATAACATCAAATGATGTGGATACAAAATAAAGTAGTCCATAAATGTCAAATGAGTTAAAGAAGCATATCATTATCTTTCAATATTTAGCTCAATCATTACCTTTTGTCATTGTGTGAATGTTGGACAATGTTTCTAATAACTCCCTAGATTTTGATTGCACAAATTAGAATAAATAAGGGTATATACTTGGAGCCAAATTGTGAGGCCTAGATACAATAAAACTTAGAAAACATGCTATTGGCAGATGGATTAAAGCATTTAGCTTTATTTATTTTTTGGTTTTTGGTTCACACCTGGTGATACTCAAGGGTTACTCCTGACTATGTGCTCAGAAATCGATTCTGGCTTGGGGGACTATATGGGACGCCGGGGGATCAAACCATGTTTCGCCCTACGTTAGCAGTGCAATGCAAACACCTTACAGCTGCACCAGCACTCTGGACCCAAGTATTCAACTTTAAAAAATATTAAAAATAAAACATAGAGGGCAGAGCAAAAAGCGCAACAGTCCCCAGCATCCCATATACTCCCCCAAGGAAGGAGCGATTTCTGAGAGCAGAGCCAGGAGTAATCCCTGAGCGTCATCGGGTGTGCCCCCCCCCAAAAAAAACAAATAAATAAGTAAATAAATAAATAAAACATAGAAAATGTGTTGGCCAGTATTTACCACTTAGAAAATCTTCATAAAATAATAACAACTATCACTTCTACATTCAGTGATTGGAAATAGGTATGTAACATGCAGGGTAGGTGCCCCACATAGAAGAGCCCTTGGTTTTATCTCTAGTACAGATTCATCTCCCAGGCCTCCCTAAGTAATAATCCAGAAGTCTTTTAACATCACCAAATGTGTGACCCCTAAAACAAAAAATAGTGATAACAATAAAGTATATTACTTTATTACTTCATGCACAGATTTTTTCATTTATTATAAAATGCATTCTGCTGTTTAAGAAGGGCACGAAAAATCAACATTAAAATTTATGTTCACTTCAGTATCACTTTACAAAATACATATGCGATCAACCTTTGAACCTCATGAAAATTGAAATGGTTTGTTTTTTCTTCAAGTGTCATTTTAGAGTAGGTCAAATGAAAAGAGTGTGTTTATCAACATTACAACATCAATTAAAATCATATGAATACTTAAGGGATTCTGGTAATAATTCATGTCACAAAATAAAGCAAAATCATTTCAGCAAATGAAACATTTTCAGGTCAAATCTCTTGGATATTCATATATATTTTCTTGTCTTGAGTTAACATGAGTTAGCAGTCAGGGTTACAATTTTACCTAAAAACTAGCTTAAAGAAATAAGACAGGTAAAATGAAAAGAGTTGTGTTTCCTAACACAAATATAAAATTATACTGTCAAGACTTGAAATATTCAATAAACCAGAGCTACAGTTAGATTTTTCTTATATTCAAATAGTTCTCTCTGACTATGATAGGGAATGGATGAAATGGCCAGAAAATTGTGACAATAAATTAGAAATAAAAGGCTGTTTGGAGGGCGCACACCTGGTGGAACTCAGCAGTTATTCCTAGCTTTGTGCCCAGAAATCGCTCCTGGAAGACTTGGGGACCATATGGGGTGCCAGGGATCAAAACCGGGTCCACCCCTGGTCGACCTCATGCAAGGCAAATACCCTATCTTGATCTATTGTCTGGACAACAAAATAAATAAATAAATAAAGGCTATATTTTGATAAAAGTCTAAGAACAAAGCTACAAAATAAATGAGAAGTTTGTTTTTAATTGTTTACAGTTGGATAATATGCGTTATATTTAATATATTCAGTTAAGTCATTCAAGATTAGGGGCCTGAGAGATAACATGAAAGTAGGGCATTTTCCTTGCATGCAGACGGACAGTGATTGGAATCCCAGCATCCCATATGGTGCTCCAAGCCAGCCAGGAGTGATTTCTGAGTATAGAGCCAGGAATAACCCCTGAGCGTGGCAGGGTGTGACCCAAAAACAAAATGAAACAAAATCATCCTAGATTAATGTAATGTAAACAGGATTAAAATTGCCAGACCTCTGCATTTAAATGTTTCCCAATAATCAATTATTATTTGTATTACTATTTTAATAGTTTTATGCATGTAGCATAAAACAGACAACTAAGCTAAAATATATAAAATGGGTTTTCAGACTTATTGATATTTGACCTACACCTTCAGACATTGAAATAAAATTTCTTATTTTGGTAGATTATATGTTGCCATAAAGAAAGGAAACCTAACTGAAAGTTATAATAATCACCCTATTTTTTCCATTCCAGAATTTAATAGTATTCACTAATATCTCATGCCAAAAAACCTTATAGCTACTTTTAACTTCTATTTATCAAACTCTATTATTTTTCACTAGCAAATACTATCACAGATTGCATACAAAGTGTTTGGTTTACACATCTCAGAAATAATTCTATTATCCATACTCATATTTTATTTTCACTTTGTCTTTTCTTCCCATCCTCCCTTCATTTACTCCTCCTCCACCTCTATCCTTCTTCTCTGTAACTACCTGTCCCTGTACCTTCCCACCCACTTCTCTCTTCTCTCTCTTTCTCTCTCTCTCAATATCTGCCCCTGTATTGGTTGCTATTTTACAGTCTCTTTTTGATACAACAACCAGAATGAGTCTATATAAATAAAAGTTGGAATGTGCCATTTGACAACTCAAAACTCCAATGGCTTTCTCTATCACTCTGAGTAAGAGAAAAATATCTTATAATAAATTTCACATCCAGTACAATAATCTAACCATATTACCACTCATTCTATCAAGTACCATTTTCTTCTTTCCTTAGCTCTTTTATCACATACAACCAGTTCTCTCACCTTGAGGCACCCTGCTCTGCATATAAAATAAAGACACACCATTTCACAGCAGTTTCTTTCTCTCACAAAAACTTCATTATTTTTTATTTTCATCAAGAAAACTCAAAAATTTTATTCTATGTTCTAATATATTTACTCAACCACTCAACGTATAGTTTATATGATAGTCTTCTTTGTATTTTCCTTGCAGAATTGAGCTCAAACATGTATCCTTAAAATTTTCTATATACTAAGAATTATATATGTGTCAGGACTTGGTTTTTTAAAGACATAATTGGCAAAATAATAGGTCACGATACAAAGTTTAGACCCAACATCTCAAAAAATTGAAGATTGCTGCAGATATGAAATGGAAGCAAGACAATTAATCATTATTCTGAAGATGAACTTAGGAATACATATGTCTTAAGATGAATCCAGAACCAAAAGCACCTTATGGAAGCAATATCTGAGCAAAGGTGGAACAGAATATGGCAGAACATATAATAATCATGTCATCAGTGAAGGCCGCTAGTTAGATAAATATGACAGTCATACTAAAAGGAAATAGGACAACAATTACACTACTTTTGGGATATACCTAGATATAAAGAACCAGCATCAGAAAATAGTTCTAGACCAGATAAAATCCATAAAAACATTTTAATGAAAAATGTAACTATAGGGCAATGAAAATGATTGATAGAAGACTAAAATTAAATTACTGTGATTTGGGACAGCCATCTTCAGTGTTGGAGCACGAAGTCATTATTTCCGATACATAAAGTGCTAGGAGAGGAGCCCTAGGGATACATTTTGCAAATCCATAATAAAGGATATTTATTATTCACATAGACACATATAAATGAACTGCATTTTAGGATTAGTTAGGGGTTGTAATTTCCAAATAGAGTTGTAAAGAAATGCCTTTTTTGGGGCCTTGGAGATAGCATGGAGGTAAGGCGTTTGCCTTTCATGCAAAAGGTCATCGGTTCGAATCCCAGTGCCCCATATGGTCCCCTGTGCCTGCCAGGAGCAATTTCTGAGCATGGAGCCAGGAGTAACCCCTGAGCCCTGCCGGGTGTGACCCAAAAACCACAAAAAAAAAAAAAAAAGAAATGCCCTTTTGTGAAGATTGCATTAAAATAAAAACTTTAATAGAAGTTAAGAAAAGAGATATCTAGGAGAACTTTCTGGGTCATTTTTTTTAAGAATTACAAGAGACCATACTTGATATAGTGGGGTGAAGAAGGAGAGGACCATAAACAATCTTACAGACATTGGGACCCACTATATGTTGTCTGGGGTGCTAAACAGCTCTTAAATGGTGGTGAGACTTGGTCCTTTATTCTGAGTGACATAAATGACACTAAGCAACATCTGAAGCAGAACATTTTGTAATCTGGTGCTGGTCATAATCTTTCAATTGAGCAAAATGGCGAATTAAAAGCCTAAATAAGAGCAAATAACTTTAATTGAGCCTTATTTTATATTATGATGACATCTTACTACATAATTTTAATAATTTGTGCATGCTGAATTAATACACATTTCTGTGTTATGCTGTTATTATTGAGCATTCCAAATTCTTCATGATTTAAGCTAAGTTGGACCAAATTAAAAGTAAATATTTGAGATATTATTTTATATTGGGGTTTATGCAATGTGCTGTATATTATGAATTATGCTTATTTTTCCAACTTAAAATAATTAGGAAAGCAATAGTGCAAATCACTCTGGGAATCCATTGCTTATACTCTACTATGAGTGGCATAATCAGTTTATCAGTGAATTTTAATTTTCTATAAGATATTTTTTCTTAGTTTAACTAATTTCTAGTTAGGTCAGTTTGGGGACTTTATTTCCAAATGAAATAGTGCTGTTTGCATCCTGTAACAGTTGTTACAGCCTGAAATACTATCTGAGATACAAAATAGACTAGTGGTTCAGCATGTGGACATTCAAATCTTTAACAGGGGCTTCCTCTTCTGCTTGTCCATTTGTCAGCTTGTGCACTTTCTGAGCACTTCTCTCAGTTCTTCTTTTAAATAATCATCTAAAGTAGAATTTAGGGACAGGACATATAGTATATTACAGGTAAGCACTTTCTTTGGGTGTGACCAATCCTTGTTTCATCCCTGAGCACCACCAGAAATGATCCCTGATCACAAAGACAGGGTATTAAGTCCTGAGCATTCAAGCACTCCTGAGTCTGTCTCTGTCTCTGTCTCTGTCTCTCTCTCTCTCTCTCTCTCTCTCTCTCTGTCTCTCACACACACAATAGAACAAAAAAGAAGTAGAATTTAATCTAGAAGACTCTGAAGTCACATTTTAAAAATACATACAAAATTAAGCTACAGAAAGTACATTCATTTAGAGGAAGAAAAGAAGCATAGCTAACAAATTAAAAATAGCTGACAAAAATAAAAAGCACGAAGTAATCTAGAAAGGAGTAGAAATATTATTGTCTTGGGCTAAACAAAGCGACATGATTAAGATTTGTCAAGAAATAGCTGGAGCCAAGTCTCCAGGAAGTCTGAGGACGTGGCAGGTTCTTTCTGGGATAAGGCAGTTCCTTCCAAACCCTTCTAGGATGCCATGATTCTAACACAATCCCTTGCACAAATAAGTTCTATCAGCTTTCAAGACAATCAGAAAATTACCTTGTATGATTAACGTAGATTCTAAGTAAAATCTGTTGTTTTTCTTTCATGTGGGTGTGTTTAATAAATTAATTTCATTTATTAAAGTGGAATTAATAAATAAAGCTTTTTTATATAAAATATGAAGAAGTTCACTGAATCTAATGCTTATATTATCTATTTTATGGAAATTACAAATTTTGGCAAGAAAAATATGATCAAGACTATATATGTATATATACATATATATGTATATATACATATATATGTATATATACATATACTCAAGACACTGCTAGGTTAACATTTCTTCCTGCTCTGAACATTTGTTAAAACTTCTGGCTTCACGTAAGCTGGTATATTTGTAACGTACGTGAGCAATAAATTATAAAAATCACTTACAATATTTTGTAAAGTATTTAAGACGAAGTTTTATAAAGCAATTCTTAAAACCCTAAAATTAAACATGATTTCACTATTCAAATTATGGTTTTTTAGAAATAGTATTGAATCAAAATTTACTCTTGTCAGGTAGAAATAAAGCTATTCAATTGTGGACTGGTAATGTGGAGTGCAGACATAGGGATAAGACCTTTATTTCTTAGCCAAGTGTGACTTTTACTTGCCAATCAGTTCTGGAATAATTCAGGTTTTTTTTAATATGGATTACTTAGATGGAAAAGAAACCAATTGGAGAAGATGAATTAAAGAAGTTGGCAGTGATAAAACTTGATATAAACATAAGTCTTTAGTGCTTTCAGTGTTCAGATCGAGTGGGTAAACAGCAAAGTGTAGGAATAAGATGTAATTCTACATGCCAGAATGAGAAAATTGATTCGAAAGCCCCTTTTTCCCCTTACAAAACCTTTGAAACTGCCAGTGATTGATTTGATACAGTTAAAAAAACTGAAGCCAATCTCTCTTAAATTGTGGGCTCTCTTTGTAAGCCATCTGGAACCATCATATAATCAAGGCAATTTAAATTATGCTTACATAATTGGGAAGAACATTTTACTGTGAGTTCAAGAGTTTAGAAAAAGAGAACATTGTTAATCCGAGAAAGGTTAAAATATAATAATAAGTCATCATCATGCACACATATGCAGCTGCAGTAAAAAAATGAAAAATTGCTCTGAAAGATGTTAGTGTCCCTAGTGTCCCAAGAAACAAGTATTTCTTGAGCAACTTCCAGGAATAAAGCTGAACTAGATATATTCAAATAAAAAAAATTGAACAATGCGCTTTAATTATAAACATTGCATAGGAATCTGACCATTACTAGCAACAAGGGTAAAAGAATTACTTGTTATTGATGTAAAAAAAATGAAATATTTGTTCATTTTCTGTTGGAAGACTACATCCAGTTGTGTACAGGGCTTATTCCTGGCTCTGTGCTCAGCGATATTAGTGCATGTGAAACTAAATGTAACGGTGGGGATCAAATCTGGGCAAACATGAAAAGCAAAACTGTAAGGAGAGCACTTGACCCATTGCCATATCTTTCTGATTGTCAAATTAAATATTTTTATTGAAATTTAAAATAAATTATGGAAAGAAAAAAGAAAGACTATATTGTTTCTCAGTCCTCTCTCTCTCTCTCTCTCTCTCTCTCTATATATATATATATATATATATATACACATATATATATATATATGTTTACTATTACTACTTGACAATCTTTTTTTTCGTTTTTTTGTTTATTTTTTGTTGTTTTTGGGTCACACCGGGCAGTGCTCAGGGGTTACTCCTGGCTCCATGCTCAGAAATTGCTCCTGGCAGGCACGGGGGACCATATGGGGCACCGGGATTCGAACCGATGACCTTTTGCATGAAAGGCAAACGCCTTACCTCCATGCTATCTCCCAGGCCCCACTACTTGACAATCTTTTGAGGAAACTAATCAAATGCTTAATGCTGTCTTAAAAAGTTGGCATTATTGAGAATTTCAAAGATCTATAATACCTCTGTTTAAAAAAAAAACAACCATGTTAAGAACAATTTCATGCCTGGTTTATATAACTGAAATACCCTAAAAATTGAAATTGTTCCCTTTGAATAATATGTTCTAAAATTCTTTCTCAATATCTAGTCTAAACAATTTTATGAACATTCACTGAGATTCACATAATGAATGTTGATGATCAGTTGGCAGCAGACAAGTTTTCCGATATTCTACTCTGTTGCCCTTCATAAAATTGTGAACTGTAGTTCTATGGAACTGTCAATTTTGATCATTTGACTTTATTTTTTGAACATGATTATCTAAAGGAGAGAAGAGAAACAATTTGCTTCTGCATCTAAGTCTTCTGCTATACTAGAGACGAAAAGGAAAATATGGTAAAACTTTGTTTTCTCTACCTATCTTCCAAACACTTGCTGTGAAAATCTTCCCTTAACATTCCAATTTCTTAACATTTTGCTTGTGTCACATTTGCAGACTATCTTATGAGAGGATGTTTTAGGGAAGTGGAAATTAAATTCTGAATTACGCACTAGTAAATTATATTGGTGCATAAACAAAAATAATGAAAGAAAAATTACAAAGGAAGGCCAGAATTCATTCCATTTTAAAATTTGGTTTCAGGTGTCCTGTAGAGCTACTCCTTTCTTAAGGTAAAAAATGACCTTACACTTGATACAAATCTGCATTAAATCATGTTTTCCCTATTTGGGGTGTATTGTTGGTTATTGGTAGAACCACACTCAGCAGAATTCTGTGTCCAGAAGTGACACCGGGTAGTGCTCATTTTCAGTACAAAGCTTTCCATTCATTCATCCATTCATCATAATATCTTTATTCAAGAACTAAAATCACAAACAAGTTTCTACTTGGGTTTCAGTCAAAAAACAATACCCCCTTCCCCAGTGCAACATTCCCACCATCAGTCCCCCCCACTAGTCCTCTCCTACCCCCTGCCTGTATTCAAGACAGGCATTCTATTTCTCTCACTCCATTGTCATGATAGTTTTTAGTGTAAGACTTTCTCTACCTGGACTCAGCAGTCTTTGTGGTAAGCTTCATATTGTGAGCCAGTCCTTCCAGCCGTCATCTCTATTGTCTTTAGGTATTATTACCGTACCATCTTTAATTTTTCTTAAATCCCAAAGATGTGTGAGACTACTCTATCTATTCTCTCCCTCTGACTTTTCACTCAGCATAATAGTTTCCATGTACATTTATGTATAAGAAAATTCCATGATTTCATTTATTATTCTCTGATGGCTGCAAGAAATTGTGGTACATATACAAAATGAAATGCTATTCAGCACTCAAGGTTTTTTTTTTTTTGTTGTTGTTTTTTTTGGGTCACACCCGGCAGTGCTCAGGGGTTACTCCTGGCTCCATGCTCAGAAATTGCTCCTGGCAGGCACGGGGAACCATATGGGGCACCGGGATTCGAACCAATGACCTTTTGCATGAAAGCAAACGCCTTACCTCCATGTTATCTCCCTGGCCGCAGCACTCAAGGTTTTTAAACTCAGGAAACTACCAAGGCAGGCATAACAATGCAAGACCAGTGCTTTGCCTCCTGAACCATATACCTCACTTGTCTCTTGTTCTCACTTGTCACTTGTTTCTCTCTCAGTTAAGCAAAATAGTTTCTATTGAAATAAATATAAAGAAATGTTAAAGGAGTGAAAAATAGAAGCATACATGTTTAAGAGAAAATGGGCTTTTCCAGGAGGAAAAAGGCAGAACATGTCTGTTGTGAGTTTATAAGTATTCATTATGTTTAATTTTATGTATGTTGATTAAATTCAATCTAGGTGTTATTATTTTAGAGAGATACATTCTACCCTAAAATTTTACCTATACACATACTATATATTATTAAATTGCAAGCAAAAATTATAGGTATTTCACCCCTCTGTTTGATTAATTGGGATGATAATTATCATGAGCCAATTGCTAGTGACCTTCCCTTTATTTATCATCTTTCTCCTAAGCTGTAGATCAAACAGAGATGATGATTACTACTTCACTGCAGTCTACATTTGAGTGTACGCAGTGTCTCCAAGCCTTACACCTCTGCACTTCATTTAAATGCTATTTAGCTTAACACAGGCTCTGAATGTGAACCTGCTTTCTTCAATAGAGGATTTGCATAATTCAATTAAAATAAAATACGAGGACCTTAAATGATACTAATCATTGAGGTCAAAGAGAACACAGTGAGACATGATGACCTATAATGGTTTCACTCCTGCTCTACCACAAGGACAAAGCTACAATTCAAGTTACAATGAAGATTCATTCCGTTTTGGATAAATTAAAAAATGAGCCGTCAATGGATATTTCTCTGAGTGAAGAGTGTATAATTGAAGAGATCTGTTATATCTTAAAATCCACTTGAAATGTTTGAGCAAATTATTGTCTAGGTTGACAGATGATTTCTATCTGTGCTAACAATGTATGTCTCTGAGCTTAGCACAACTACTTTTAAGTATATATGCTCTTCAGAAGCTTTGTTAAGTAGATAAGATGATATGAAATGTGAATTTGGAAGGAAATAAGCTGGAATTACAACTAAATCCACCTAATTCTATTGTGAAATGTCTTTACATGAAATCCCTTGCCACTCGTGCTGTGCACAGTGTGGTATGCTTGTAATAAACAATTAAGGGAGCTTCTGACATAGAGAAACACATAGGAATTTCTTTAGAGAGTAATCCCAATAAGCTCCTAAGATGGAGGCAATGGCCTTCACTGTTTAAAAATGTATTCTATAAGCAAACGTATTCTATAAGCAAAATCCATGGTACACCCAGTTTTTATAATTTGATTCCATATTGAGCACTATATTTTGTATATAAAAATGCTAATATAACAGTAAAATATATAAAAAACACTTTTAGGATTTGCAACATTTAAGATACTAAAATTCTAAAAACGTTTCATTGCAATTGTCAAAATAGTGTATATATTTGTAAGCTGAGAGTTAATATGCAAGTATCAAGAGTTTATTTAAAATAAATAGTTCACACAACGAATATATCCTTATATGCAGTATAGGTATATAGTCCCAAAGTGGCACCAAAATAATTTCTGAGAATAGGATTTCTAAAATTCTTTGAAAGATTAAAATGCTTGATAAATATAGTCATATTTTTAATGTTTTAAATTAATGATTTATCTTCATACATAGTTGTGAAATTGTCAATGTTAGTTAAGCATGTCTTCCAATAAAAAGTTCTAGCAATCCTTAAGAATAAATATTCCATTAATATTCCATTAATTATGGAAGGCTTCAATTAATGGTCCAATTAGCATTCCATTGATTTCATTGTTAATGGATGACCAAGTCACAATCAGAGCTGTAGAGAAAGTTAAGTCAACAATTTCCTCTTTTAAAGCACTCATCCAAATTTCATTTTTATATTCAATGGGACAGTGTCTTCTAGTCTCATAACATTACTTCTTCTCACTTCCATTCCTTACTTTTGTCTTCACTGCTTTGATATTTATAGAATAAAAACAACAATTCCAGCCATAACCAATGTCCACAACAGCTTTTGAATTAGTTATTTGATCTCTGACTATAACTTAACCTCAATTTATAGATTATGTCAAAAACTAGGATATATATTTATTTTATAGGCCTTTCATTTCTTGATTGTGGCTTCTATTTTTGACAGGTAATTATTTTATGTTTAAAGAAAATTATGAAAGACTTTTATTCCTAGAGAGCAAGATGTAGGTTTGGCTTGAAGTTAAATTGAATAATCAGATATTATATATTTTGCATAAATTATCTTCAGTATCACTAGAAAAGTATTTTGATCTTTGCCTCCAAAGTGAATTTAGAACAAGATTTTCTATATCATAAGGATGCATATTATGATTACTGTTTCTTACCTTTCAAATATTTTTTATCTTTCTCTTGAGGCAATAAAAAGTATTGAAGTTATTGAGATTTCTAAAGCATAATAACTTCTGTACCTCAATGTACACTATTAAAAATAAAACTAGTGTAATCTGACCTTTTCTTTAAAGGGCTCACTCACACTTAGAACTTATTTTGAAGATAGATAGGATAATCAAATATCCCTTCCCCAAATACCATGTTGGCTATATTTCAAAATTTCTAAAATATATTGATGTCACTACTGCAAAAGTTAATTAAACCACATTCAAGACTGAGCCACCAAGTTGAGATAATCAATGTCAACATATTCAAGAATCACTCTGATACCATATATATAAATATATAAAATGATATACTAAGGAATATGGAGTGGAACACATCTGTTGAGTTGACAAGAATATTTACATTTATTTCCTTTCTTCTTTGAGATCATCTTTTACTTCTTCCATTCATATTATTTTTAATTAAGGCAAAGTTATTTACAGTTATTTATAGTTGAGTTTTTTTTTTGGTTTTTTTTTTTTTTTTTTTTTGGATTTTGGGTCACACCCGGCAGTGCTCAGGGGTTATCCTGGCTCCATGCTCAGAAATTGCCATACAGTGTTCTATCACCACTTCCACCATCATGGTCAACTTCCCAATATTCCCAAGTTACCTCCTACATCTCCCTATCCCCCCACCCCAACCTACCATTTTATTTTTGTTTCTGTTCTATATCAGGCAATGTTTAGAGTTTGGTCCTACCTATACATTTGGTAATTGCTCGAAGTGCTCAATGGGGAACAGATGTGATAAAGGGCATTGAGCCTGGATTGGCCACATGCAAGGCAAATTGCCTTGCCCACTAGTCAGCCATTTTGATAAATACCTTTTAAAGTTGTTACTGTTTGGATCTCATAGTAGAAGTGCTGTTGCCTCTGTAGTTTGGATATTTATTTACATCTTTGATGTAACTGAATCACCTTGACCCCTGCCCCTCTTATGTCACATCTTTTTTTTCTCTCCCTATTTCTTTTTCCACTCAATTTCTTTCCGAATCCAAATACTCTGAGTCCAAGGGGATCTAGGCATTCTCCTTTTAAACGATTGCTTTCTTTCATAGAGTCATTCTAAATACCACAAGTAAGTTTTGTTTTTCTGTCTATTATTCTGGCTTGCATCATCTTGGCATGATGTTTTCCATTTGTTGTCTTAAAAATATTCATCTCAAATGCATATAAATGGAAATAAATTTAACATTTTCCTACATTAAGTGATTATTTAGAAGTAAGGGTTTCCATTTAATGATTTGACCAGTGACAAAGTAAGCAACATATTCTGAAACTAAATTGTAAACTGTATATAATCAATTCCACTACTGTTAGTCAGTCCAGAAACAATCTCAAAATGTAAACCTCTTAGGCCCAGAGGTTACAAAGGATAGAGCATTTACCTTGCATGCTGCTGATCCAAGTCTATTCTCCAGTACCCAATATGGTCTTTAGAGCCTGCCTGGAGTGATTGTTGAGCACAGAGCCAAAAGTAAGTTACCCCTGAGCACTGTCAGGTGTGATCCCAAAACAAAACATATAAAAACAAAAAGGATAAAGCTCTTTCAGATTTTAACTTTGGCATTCACCCAATTATATTTTAAGTACCCATCTATGTAATCTGAAAGAATAAATGTAAGAAGGCTCTCCTATCTGTAGGGAAAAAGAAACTGGATAAGTCAAACAGAAAAAGTATTAAAGTAGAATTTGGAAAATAGTAAACCTACTCATAAAAGAAAACGTCAAAGGAGAAATTATGAGAAAGTAATTTTACATAGCAGTCCTGCTTTGGTTATAGGAAAACATACATATCCGAGGAAAGTTAATCCCCAATGTTAAATTTGGTGATATTCAAGGTATCCCCTCATTAACAACAGTGAAAACCACAGTGTCTAACAGGTCAAAAAGGGGATGGAGATAAAGAGGAAGGAGAGGGAAGTAGAAAAGAGAGAAAGAGAAAGAAGTGAGAGAAACAAAGGAGCAGAGAACCTGCCCCAGAGAGGCAGGGGAGGGGGTGGGAGGGAAACTGGGGACTTTGGGGGCTGGAAACCTTCATAGGTAAAGGTTGGTGTATGCTGTAAGACTGAAACATAATTATGAACAACTTTGTAATCAAGGTGTTTAAATTTAAAGAAGTATGAAATTAAAAAAAAATTCAATGACTTTATCATTCAATGTTAGGTAGACGTGCATTTGTAATCCTTTATCCATGTAAGTGAATTTCCTAAATTAGATTTTAGCATATAAGGCAGCATCAATTCTGTTTTGAAATTAGTGTACATTTTATTCAGGGAAAACTCAAACTGTTTATCTTAAATTTTTGAACAGCATCATTGTGTTGGGAAAATGACTGTGTTCCAGGAAACATACAATCATTTCTTTTGCTAGTGGGACACTAAGATATAAGTGTTCAAGAATTCTTTAAGGCAAAACACAAAAATGCTATTAATAGCAGTATACATGAAACTTGATCATTGGCAGCTTAATTTCTTTCTCTCCAATATATGCATTAGCTAATGCCAACTGATGTCAACACAAATTATGAGCAAGCAAGAAAAACTAATTGTTCCACATTATTTTTCCATTGGTATTGATTACCATGCCCTTTGCAAATCAAGACAGAAATAGAATGTGTGGTAATTTTAAGATTGCATTTAACAGATTTTAGAAGGAAGAAAGATATTTCTAAATATTTTTAATCACATATTAAAATCACAAGATACATTTCAAGGGTACAACATTATATAAATAATTTCAAACTTAATTTTAGAGCAAATATCCTCTGATTTAAGAGATGCCTTTTCTGGGCTGAAAAGATAACACTGAAGTAGGGTGTTTGCCTTGAAGCGGCTGACTCTGGACCAACAATGGCAAATCAGACATCCCATATGGTTCTCTGTGCTTGCCAGGAGTAACCCCTAAGCCCCACCAGCGAGCCCCCCCTAAAAAAAAGAGATGACTTCTCTTTTTCAAGTTTAAAACTTGCTTTTGCTTTTAAATCAAAAGTGACATCCTCTATAACCACAAATACCTTAAAGAAAAGAGTGAAATTAACATTATACATTCACAAATCCTTGCCACATTCCCCCAGATATGTATTCACACACTAAATACCAAAAAAAAAAAAAAAGCTTCTGACTAGAAAATAGAACTTTATTTCAAATGATGGCTGTTTAAATGATACTGAAATTAAAATATAAGTAAACAACTTTGGGACTGGGTTCTGCTAGAACATTCCATAGACACAGGCAAACAGAGACTTCGTATACCACATTAAAGTAAAAGGAATTGCAAGGAAACATAAAAGAATAGTATAATAAAAGTCATAAAAGAAGAAACTTGTGTCTGTTTCTTAAGACCCATCTCTAATTATTCTTCAGAGTTATCTTTATCAGCATTATTTCTTTTAATTTAAGAGGTTTGTTTGGTTATCTTTATTCCAGATATGATCATTTTTAATAAGTACATTCAAAAGTTACTCATTGAGGGAGCCAGAGCGGCAGCACAGTGACAATTTATTTGCCTTCCACACGGCCAAACCGGGACAGATCCGGGTTCAACTCCAAGCATCCCGTATGATTCCCCAAACTTCCAAGAGTGATTTCTGAGCAGAGAGCCAGGAGTAACCCCTGAGTGCCACTGGGTGTGGCCTACCCTCCAAAAATTAAAATAAAAAGTAACTCACTGATATTTTGAAGTTCAAGACTTTTAAATAGGACATACAGAGACTTACCATGACTGATAGTTAATGGCATGTTTGTAAAGAACAGTTTAGAGATTATTAAAAAAAAAAAACCAAACCAAAGAAAATCAAATTTAGTATTGGACATATTATTGTGTTTATAAAGGCATTACATATATAATATATTTATGCATGCATGTTTACAAATGGAAATTTATTTCCCTCAACACTTCTAGTCCTCATATTTCCACTGTTCCGGAAGAGACTAGAAGTATTTTTATGATACTGTAGTTTAGACCTTGGAATTCACCTAGATGATACTGTAGTTTAGACCTTGGAATTCACCTAGAATTCGTATCCAAACAATTTCTCTTACCTTATTCCATGTGTCATATTATGGTTAATACTTATAAATAAAGAAACCTATCACTCTGTTAACTAAAGAAAAATGAGGTTATTTAGAGCAATAAATATGAAAATGTTTGCTTAGATGTACAAATAACATTTCTTTATGGGCAAAAAATCATTCAAAAGGAGGCCAAATGAGGGCAGAGTGACAGAGCAATGAATAGGGTACTTAAATTGCATGCAGCCAACCTGGGTTTCATCTCTTGGACTTACATGGTTTTATGAATACCACCAGGAGTAGGTCCAGCATTAGTTGATCCAGTGAAGTTTAAGGATTAAGCCCTGAGCACTGTCAGGTGTGCCAACCTCAGAAAAAGGGGGTGGGTAATAAGGAGAAAAGTCAGAGGAATAAAGTACATGCCTGTCCTGTAGAAGGTCTTGAGTTTATTTCTCCAAATCCCATAGACTATGTATTGCCAATAGGACTTACTCACACCAACACTTTAAGACTAGTATCTCATCACATTACTAGACTTGAGCACCTAGATTTTAGGCCTTCACTGGAAGTCTAAGTATCACAGTGTGTAGCCACCATGTTCTGGTATAATATGTTATTTCATAATTGTCTGGATTTGGATTCCCTAGTGATAAAAAATATTATCTGTTGGCTATCTGTTGCTTTTCCTCAGAGAGATATCTATTTATTTTCTCTCCCCATCTAATGATAGGGTTTTTAAATTTTGGAGGATTAGCTCCAAAATTATTGTGAGTAATTTGTATATCCTAGATATCAACCCTTTTTCTGATGGGTTGAATACAAATATTTTCTCCCACTCAGTTAGCTGTCTTTTAGTTTGAGCACCTATTTGTTTGATGTAATCTCATTTGTTGAGATTTGATTCTGTAGCTTTGCTATTGGCATCAAAGTTTTGAAGTCTCCTTTCAGGTCTATGTCGTGGGGTGTTGTATCTATGTTTTCATTCAGGTACTTTATAGATTCTAGTCTGATCTTGAGGCATTTTATACACTTTAAACTGTCTTTTGTGTAAAATGTGAGATATGGATCCAGTTTTATTTTCTTACATGTGGTTATTCAGTTGTCCAAATACCATTTGTTGAAGAGGTTCCATTTCATATTCTTACTTCCTTTGTCAAATATTAGTTGACACTTGGGACCAAGACGATAATGAAGTAGATGGATATTTCCTTGCATGTGGCTTACCTAGGTTCAATCCCCAACATCTCATATGGTCCCTTAGCCTGCCAGGAGTGATTTCTGAAACAAGGGCCATGAAGTAACCCCTTGAGCAACATTGGGTGTAGCTCAAAAACAGACAACAAAAATTGTTTGATCTATGGATATGTTGACCATATAATTGGGTATTCTATTCTGATGCATTATTCTGAAAATCAATCTTTGTTCTTATTCTGTTTTGATCACTAATGACTTTGTAGGTAGGTAATCAAGTACCATGACAATGGTAGGTAATGACATCATGACAATCAAGGTAAGTAATCAAATACCTCCCAGTTTATTGCTTTCTACGCATTTGATTTGCTTCCTCCGTCTTAAAAATATTCTTGTGATTATATTGATCCAAGAGAATCTTCCTTTCTTAAGGTTTTACTCATCTATATGCAAAGGTCCTTTTATCACTTAAAATATGTTTAGTTCTGATTGTAGGAGGACATAGGCATCATTGGCAAACCATTGAGCTATTTACCACAAACCACAGACTTCTACATAAATTTCTTTTTCTAGCCGATTCTTAATAAATAACAAAATGTTTGTCCCTGAAAACAAGAAAATAATTCTAATTATTATATAAATACTAGTTCTAATAATAATTCTAGGAATATTTTAATCATGTGTCTGATTCCCAAATTTTTATAAAAATTCCAGTTAATATGTCAATTCTCACTAATATCACACTTGTTTTGTTTTGTTTGTCTTCTTTTTTGGTCATACCTGGTGATGTTCAGGAATTACTCCTGCTGTGCTCTCAGAAATTGTTCCTGGCTTGGGAGACCATATGGGACGCCAGGGGATCGAACTGTGTTCTGCTCTAGGTCAGCCATATGCAAGACAAACACCCTTCCGCTGTGCCATCATTCTGGCCCCAGTATCACACTTCTTTTTTTTTTTTTAAATGAAGTTGCCACATTGTAATATAAAAGGATGTCATATATTTGAAAGTCAACTCATAGAACAGTGCCTTATACAGAAGTTAATGAAGGATAATATTGAAGATAATTCCTGAGTAGCAATGTCAAACTTTAACATTACTTCATTTTATTTATATTGATTGGACCAGAAATAAGAAAGTGCAGCACATTGGAATGGTGAACATCACTGATTATCTATCCAATCTTCCAGAAATATTTCTTATAAGAAAGCTTTAATATTAAAAAGCTGGGGAGATTTCTGGAGTAATTGTATAGTGGGTAGGGTATTTTTCTTGCACCAAACCAACCCAGGTTTCATTCCTGGCATCCCCTTTGGTCCAGGGGTACATTCTGAGTGTAGAATCAAAGATAACCACTAGTGTCACCAGGTGTGGTGCAAAAACAAAACAAACCAGCATAAAAATGGTCAGCATCCAGAGATATACTCCTGGAGTTAGGATGCATGTCTTGAGTGTAAGTCTCACAATCAGTCTCTCCTGAGCTCCACATGGTCCCCCACAGTGTCTCTGTTTACAGTCCTTTGAGCACTAAGGGCAGGTTCTTGGTTCTGCAGCACTGTATGGCTCAAACATTAGGGCTTCCTCAGGTTCTAGCACTGAACCCTAGCCTAAGAGAATTACTTGGGGTGTGAGGGGAACATTTGGCCTCCTGAGTATACACCACCTGGAAGACATTTGCCCTGAAAACATAAAAGAAGCTGAAAATTGAAAGCTCAAACCTTTTGCAAATGCATGGACATCAGATGCTTATGTTTCTGATAAAAAGTTAAGCAATATGTTTTGAAAATTACCTTTTAAGATGAAGGGATCTTACTGACATTAGAGAATAAATTATTCTGAAGAGATGATAACATATATGTGCCTAAGGGAGAGTGGGTTTGGGGACATAAATGTTACTGAACTGAAGGAATGGTTTCCACATCTTTTTTTTTTTCATTTTAGTTCTTTGATACTTTGGCCTGAAGTGCACCCAACAGTTCATGGTTTTTAATGACTTGGAGTGTTACATTGAAATTCAGCACTGTGATAATAACCTCTGAATTAATGTTTTTCCTTCAGATAAATTGAATTTAGAAAAAAAGTCTAATCTTATTGCCCATGAAGTGACATCATAAACCAGAATGCCAACTAAAGCATAGAAAACTTAACTCCCAGCAAGTGTTATAGACAGTCCACTTTCCAAGTGTTTGCTTTTTGTGTTTAGCTATTAAAATAGGGGTTTAATTGAAAATGCAAGAATACATTTCTTACTCAGATACAAATAAGCACAGGAAATAATTGTGCTTCTCTCTCTCTCCTAGAGAAATTATAACTCAGTCTTCTTTCTTTCATGCAGTCACAGATTTAGTAAGTAAGAGAGAAGTGAGAAGGGTATTGACCTTAATTTCTTAGTAACAATACCAGTGCCTAGATAATCTCTGTGCTTTCTCTGATGTTTCTACGACTGAGTGGCTTTGCTTGGACTGGGATTTGCAACTCTGTCTTTCAGGAAGAGATTTTTGAGAGATCTTGTTAAACAACCATTAAAGCATTAAAAACTCCACAGGCAGGAACTTACCCAAATGCCACCAGGCACTGACTTCAGAGAATCCCTAAGCCTCGCAGCAGGTGTGATACTACTTAGAGCAGGAGTCCAGGGAGCTGAAAGTGACAACAGTGTTTAAAGTAGAGGCACAGGAGCACACAGGTGAGTGTGTGCCAGCTGCTGCAGCCTTGCTACTCTTCCCACCTCCCACGTGTGATATTTCCAACACATTAATGGAGCATTAGAGTTCATGACATACTTAGTGATAGGAATGGAACCATGAAATTGGTAATGTCTTGCCAGTTTTAAAATGTAGATGAATAACTTCTTGTCAGAACGATGAAGTCTTGCTTATACTATAAAAAATTGAAGTCTAACAAATGAGACCCCCCGGGCCCTCATCAGACTTCTTCGTTGCAATTTCTTATATTATTTGGCTGTTCAACTACCTGTAGCTCTCGGACAGTGGAGTTAGGTATTTTCAGGATTGATTGGCATTTGGATAAATTAATATACAAATCTCCATATTGGAGTTCTATGTTGAGTGCAAATAATCAGCAAATGGGATGATCCCATTTCAAAGTTCTTCCTTGAAATCTTCTATCAATTATCTTGATTTTTCTCTACATAGAAAACATGTAAATTAGCTTTTGTCACACGTTGTGGAGGGAGAGCTTGGGTATGACAAGGTGTCAGAGAAGTGCCAGCTTGACTGATTGTCCTCCTGGCAGCTTATTATGATAATAGATTTCTTTTTATTATATCACTGTGTTTCATGGTGATGATAGTTAACTACAGAAGATTAAAGGCATGCCACAATACTGAGGAACTTTATGAATGAACTAGTGCATTTTTGTCACTTTTAAAACCAGTGAGCCAGACAGTAAGAACCAATTCTGGGAATTACCATTGCTACCCCAATTGAAAATGCACATCTTTTGTCTTTCAGAATCTGTTGTGCCAGTATTTGCTGTTTATAGTTTAAATACATATTAGCTCCCTTTTTGAAGTAGCAGTCAGTGTTTGCTCTTTACAGTTTTCATTTATTAGCTAGACTCTCCTTGAACTCCTGAATTTATATTTTGACCTGCTTCCTAAACCTCTGAGGTTGGGTTTTATAAAGCAATATGTAAGAATGCAAGGTGACACTGTTTCTAATTTGCAATGGACCAAACATATGTGGTGTTTGCAGAATTGATTTAATCAGATCAGTATGGCATAGCAGAATTTCATAGTAAACCAGTGGATAAATAATATTTTGTTACCAAAAGGGAGAAAGAAAAACATGGGCTTATGAATTGATGGGATAGGAAGTACAGTTATCCATGCAACAAGGGAGAACTTCTCTTAGCCTTTAATGCACCATTTTCTTGCCATTGTCTCACCTTATTTAGAATTTTTTTATTTACTTCTCTCAGGAAAGTAGATACTATCATTTCTACTTTACAATTATTTAGGGGAAGACAACTGTAAGGAAATCTTATAAATTTTCAAGCTTGGAAGCAAAGTAAATTGACTAAATATCAGCTGGTTCATGCTCTGTGTCTCAAAATAGGAACTCCAGACTTATCAGGGACAGATTAGTCGCTATGAAGATGCAGAAAACTCATTTCTCTGGTCTTGGATGCCGTTGACTAGAAAAAAATCAATTCTTGAGTATTTTTTGCAGAAGAATGTCAAGAGATTATCTAAGATAATTCTTAAGAATTTTCCCCTGGGAAGCTAGAGAGATAGTTCAGAGATTAGGGTGCTTGCCTTGCATGCAGACAACCCAAATTCCATGCTCAACAATTTATATGATCCCTGAACTCCAACCAAAGTGTTTCACATTGCTGTGTGTGGTCCAAAACATAAACAAAGACAAAAAAAATTTATGTTTTCATCTGAAAGGTGAGTGCTGACTTTAACAATGGTGGAACAGAGAGAAGGAAATCTCTGTTAGATCTCTACTAGATCTCAGATCTAAAATTTCAAATATTAACAACAACTCAGAGGTCTGAGTGATACCACAGTGGATAAGGCATTTGCCCTGTATGTACCCAACCTATGTTTGATCTTTGATATCAGATATGGTTCTCTAATACTGCCAAGAGTGATTTTTTATCTCAAGGCCAGGAGTAAACACTAAGTAACACTTGGGCAACAGCAACAACAACAACAGCAACAGCAGCAAGACTTCAAAACATTAGTTCTTTATACCAAGAGACATATATTCAATTATTCTCACCTTAGGGAGAGTAAAAGTAAAAAACAAGTTTGCAGGTTCTTAAGCTGCTGACTTAATTTATTTATCAAGCTAACTAGATCATACAGGAGGAAGAAGAAACCAGTAAAGTGGGGAACAAGCTTTACCTGAATATATAAAGGTTTAAAAAGAAGAGGAAGGAAATTTGGGAAGATTGTGCAAATGTCCAGGGGCAAGGATTCTATCTCTGTATTTAGTGAGGAATTGTTAAAAGAAGTTTGATTTAATCTTCAAAATATTCCTTTTCTCTAAATGGCACATTTTTATGGTTAGAAAACAAATATATACCTATATCTTGAGTACTCTCAAGATCTATGACTTAAGAGACATAAATATGATTTAGCTCTAGGTCTTCTACTCAGAAGAGGACCTTGTGAGATAGAAGACCACCTGCCCATTAGAACATAGCCCTACAGCCAGGACAAAGGTTAGCTATTACCTTTAAAGCAAATTACAATAGAGCTTAGAAGAAAAAAACTGACTGCAGGAAGAAATGAAAAGGAAGGTGAGGGTTCAGAATAAAAGACGTTTTGGAGAAGGTAGTTGATCGATTTGAGGGAACTGGGTGATGGTGAAAGAAATAAATTGATATTTAGCTAAAAGGAACAGCATGAGTTAAAAGATGAAAGGATAGGAATACATCACGTATGAGCGAAAAACATACTGAGCCCTTGAGTTTACCTAGAAAGCAAAGGCCACATGAATATTTCAGGAAAGAGCGAGATAATCGATTCAATGATGTGCTATATTCTGCATATCTGTTGTTTCACCCGAAGCATCTGAAGCTGACACCACTGGTAATGTTATGAGGGTCAACTTGCCCTGACCCATTGTCACTCACGGTTTCTGTCAATCTTGTGGGACAAGCTCCCTCTTTCCTAATAAAGCCTGCAGCCTATGGTGTCTGGAAAACTGCAAAGACATCAGTTAAAATCCATTAACTACACATTTCAGTCACTCTAGGACCAATACGCCATCATTACCCATTAAGTCCTTTTAATGAACGGATGAGCCTTCCCATTCCCACTAGCCTTTCAATCTTTCATGTCCCATTAGAGACTTGGTCCCCTCTTACCTAGGAGGTGATTTAATTTCTTTGGAAGTGTTAGATGTGTGCGTGGTGGGAGTGGTAGATGAGTTTGTTTTGGAAGGAGGAGTCAGAGTTATTGCTTTGAGCTAATGGAAAATTTCTGGAAGTGACAGAAGGTCTTAAAGCCCCAATACTTATGTTGCCTGGCAGAGAAAAACTCTATTCTCACTGTTATGCCACAGAATGAAAAATCCTACATGCAGCTACTTAGCTAATACAAAATCTAGATGATGATAGAAGTTTTTATTTTCTTTTTTGTGGGTGTGGGGGGAAAAGGAGGCCCTAGTTTCTTTAGTTTCTGTTGAATCACTGTGAATTACTAAACCACCAAGCTATTCCTGGTTGAGTTTTCTGTGTGCACATTTCCAAGGACAGTCCATCAACCAATGTCCCTTGTTTCCCTCCTGTCTCTCAGTTTGCCTCCATAGCAGACACTTTCCCCTTCTTTTAAGTATTTCATTCCCCTTCAGAGTGACCACTTCCTTCCTTCAATGTCATGCTTTTCTTTGATTACCCCATACCCCTCCCCACCAGTGACAAGTTTTCTTTGGGGAGCCAGTTTTCTTATGGTCTTTGTTTCAGTAGCCTTTGGGCATTTGTTATTAGGTTACTGTTTCTTTAGATCCAGCATATAAGAGAGATCATTTTGTGTCTGTCCCTCTCCCTCTGACAAACTTCACTTAGCATATAATGAGATGTCACCTCACTCTAGAGACTGGCACACATCAAAAAGAACAAGAGTAACCAGAATTGAAGTTTATATTTTCTAATATAATATTTGGCTTTAGGGAAGGAACAGTAACTAGTTATATTATGATTGCATCATATACGTCTGTTTTGGGGGGACAGTGGCAGTCACAGAGGTGTTCAGGGCTTACTCTTGGCTCTGCACATAAAGGGTCACTCATGGTGGGGTCCTAGGAACTATATGGAGTGCTGAAAAATTGAACCCCAAAGAAAGAACTCTAGCTGCAGTATTATCTCTTGGGTCCTAGCATGCACTTCTTTATACACAAATTGATTTGGGGTTTAATCAGCAAGCTATTTTTGGGTATCCAAACAGTTATATTAACTATACTATGTCACAAAATAATACATGACTAAAATTATGGTTTTATTCATGAAGATCTTAACATAGGAAATCAACAGATATGATACGGAAATATGTCTCTTGGGATTGCTATCAAAAAATTCCTCTGAAAATTTCTTATCTGTATCACGTGCACTGTTTATTAAACATAAAAAAGTTTCCAGTGTAATCTTTAATAGTTTCCTTTGAATCTAGTGTTAATGGATCGGTTTTCTTCTAGTTGAGTTCTCTCTTTAATTTTATTATGGTGACATGCTTGAGTGAACACAAATGTGGAACATTTAGCCAACTTGGCACTGTTCCATAAGTTTATCAAGCAAACAATAATTTCATGGCTGTCTCCAAACTCGAGTCCCTCAGGTAATTTCTGCAACTATAATACTATCTGCCCCTAAGGTGACATTTTACTCTGCTGGAGCTAGAAAATGGTGATGGTACAAATCGTCACTTTGATTGAAGCTTATTTATTAGATGATCTTCTTTCTCCAACGTGGATGTCGCCACTACTTCAAATTTTCTAAAGCCCTGAGACTTTTTCAGCAGAACTCTAGGGCATTTTTCTGTCTAAATATTTTAAATGCTTTCTTAGAGCCATCATGGTAATATGGATGGTAATATTTTTATTTTATCTAGGAAATAAATATATGAATTACTACATGGTTTCTCCCCTCCATGAAACGAGTCTTCCTTTTTTTACTCATTAGCTAAATTATTATCTTAAAGTTCTTGCTCAGTGAATTTAAATATTTCTAAGTGCTCAAATTTGAAATTTATTTTATGGGAAATACAGCCCATTACAAAGATGTGTATTTTAATTATTTCCTCAAGTCTAGTCTTGCAAAGAATCCGTAAATTTTATTATCCAGTTTAGTAATTGTCATACTGAAAGAGAAAATTGACTTGATATTTTTGTACTATGTGTAAGAGCTAGGTAATAATTTACAAGTATACAAAATCTGCTGTTTTCTTCTCTGGGGCTCCCCCAGCTTATTTTTTGGGATCCTTTCCAGCTGTGCTCAGGAGTCCATGCTTTGCCCTGGGATAAGAGCGCATTCTAAGTATGTGCTTCAGCCCTTTGAGCTATCTCTCTGTCATTAAAAAAAAGAAGAAGAACATAAAAACAAAGAAAAACCACAAAAATGACCTTTTCCTGTTCAGTTAGCTTTCTGATCACACTCCGATAGCACTTAGTGTTACTCCTAGTTCTGTTGTTGGGTTTTCATTGACAATGCTCAAGGAAAAAGATGAACGTGATCAAGCCACAGAGCCATCTTTCTGTCCCTAAAAAATAGTAATTTAAAACAACTGTGTTTAGAGACCGGATACAGCCCAACACAACGGCAGGTATATTCTTCTTGGAGTCAGAGCATGTGAAATGAAGGTTCTTGTCCTTTGGCAGGAGATTTCTCTAACTCTATTAGTTTGGCACCTACCACAATGTAGATGGATCATAAAGTTTGATTATGACTATGAACATTTTTTATAACCCAGACTTATAACCCATGAACACCACTTCATCTCTCAGCTAATAGTCCTTTTCCTTTTTCTGGAGTGTTACCAAGGTGATACAACGTATGGAACATACACTACTGAGAATAAGACAAGAGTGCAATGGAAATAATTCATGGGCAACCAAAAAATAAGTCATTTCCATAGTTGGTCATTTGAAGTAGGGCTATGTCAACCTTAACTTGAGAAAAAAAATAGCAAGAGATAATTATTCTTCAAAGTCTGATTTTTTTACAGAATGATTAAAAATTATTTGACCCATATATGATTTTTGAAGGAAAGAAAAATAAATATAAATACCCATACAATATTCATGGTGGCTCAGTGATATTGCATAATAATTTGGGGGACAAGGATTAAAGAGATAGTGCAACTTGCCATGATCCCTGATTCCTCATAGAGTTCCACAAGACTCTGCTGGGAGAAAGCCCTGTCAGGTGTGGTCCCACAACAAAATAAAAAATTGAGGCAAAAACACAGCTACAAATAATGAATTATACTAAACACACATGTTCTTCAAATGAGGCAATGTCAGTGAATTCTGTAGCGATTCTGTCGCATTCTTTCTCTTTCCAATAGTGTTGATGATACAAATTGACCAAAGGTATGAGTTTAACCAACATAACATATTATTTGTTAAATATTAACTTCTTCAATTTTTACAGTAGCCAGTAAAATTGGATAAAGTCAGTTTTTCTAATGAGAGAGCTGACTCAGAAAGATGAAACTATCTACTCAAGATCACAGCAGTCATTTTCCACTGTCTTTGCTTTCCATATTGGAAATGGATCCTGTCCTGTTCAGATAAATCCATCCTTTGAAGTCCATACTGCTCTCAGTAGTGCTAATTGCATGATGAGTGAACACTGAGCGTAGATGGCAAAAGTCATCTCTCAAAGGTTTATGGTTAGATTTACACATCTGCATGCTGGACGTCTCTGACCTAAATTGGTTTAGTGAATACTGATAATATCTCCTGGTGGTGTCTAGTTCTTCTATGGTCCATTTAGCTTCACAGGTATGGATTTTTGCTTTACTTAGGTAGTTAAATATAAATAACTAAATATGTCACAATTAAGAGAGATGGAGGGGCCCGAAGAGATAGCACAGCGGTATTTGCCTTGCAAGCAGCCGATCCAGGACCAAAGGTGGTTGGTTCGAATCCCGGTGTCCCATATGGTCCCCTGTGCCTGCCAGGAGCTATTTCTGAGCAGACAGCCAGGAATAACCCCTGAGCACTGCTGGGTGTGGCCCAAAAACCAGGAAAAAAAAAGAGAGATGGAGACTGTTTGGAGATCCCCAACCTCCCTCTCTGCTTCCTCAAATGGCTTTTGCAAAAATGAGATTACATCCCTCCATCTATTTGAGCAAAGCCTTTCAGCCACTGTCAATTTCATTTATACAACCCACAATAAGTGATCCCTAACTAGGTGCTGCTCTTTTATGTGCAGAAATTCCTGGGATGCATAGGGAAAGTAGGGCCTTGCTGCCTTGTTTATCTCATTTGGGCCGCCCTGAGTTGGTTTGCAGTGATGGGCTGCTTCTCTCTAACACTCCATCTCAATTTACTGAGAACCTGTGAGCTCAAGTCACTTATCCAAAGTCACACATGAGTGGCTTACCAGAATTCATAGCCCAGAACTGTCATGGTTCCTAAATCCTTTATTATGAGCATTATACCATACCATCTTCCAGGTCTCAGTATTAACATCATGTAAATTTATTCTCCAGCATGATTCATTAAAATGAAAATGGGCCATTTTCTCTGATTCTCCAAGCACTTCAGAAGAAGCATTACATCCTGAATACAGATTTCATTTCTGAGAAGGAGACAAGAAAAGAAGTTAAACCTTTACTTGTATTGGAGGCTGGTTCATCTTAGAAAGGCTTTTTATTCCAGTTTTTAGTTTAAAATATTTAAAGGCAAACCAAGCAGTATTAAGATTCAGAATAGCTAAATTGCATTTTTTTTTAGCAATAGGTAAAGCAAGGAAAGCAAAATGTGCCTGTAATTCAGTGGAAGAAATCTAATGAATTCCCTCTGGATTAAAAGTTACTGTAAAACTAAATAAAAAAAAAAAAGTTCAACCTGTGCTAGACGCCCACTCACACATTTTTAAATACTTTCTGTCATAAAATATAGCATCCATTTCCTTTTTTGGTGAGATCTCATTTTCTGTTTAAATAGATAATTAAAATGATAATAAAGTAACCACCTATATATAGTTCCCAGTTCAAAATAATATAACAGGAAATAAAAACTCAATAGATACCTGTGCTTAAAATTATAGTCAAGAGGTAAAACGGTGAAATAAAAGAAGAGGAAATCATAAAATATAAATTTGCCTTGTTCTTTTTCTGAGTTCTGTGTGGTATATATAACATTTTTTCACGTGGACATAAATAATTTTTGATAGGAATAAGAATAATTATTCTCATCAAGAACCATTATAGCAACAGATATATGCACAGCTTCCAAAAAACCACCCATTTAAATGTACAAGCATGCATCTCTGATACTAGAAAGAGTGCACTAATAAGCATACATGGTAAATAATACAAGTTTTAAATGAGAAATAAAAATGCTAGAGCAAAACGTTGAACTGTCAGATCAGACTTTAGTCAGGATGCGAGGGTTAATAAGAAGACTTCAAGATCCCATTGGACCTATCTGCAAATACCATCTCAGTCACTCTGACTGTGTGTCTTTAAACAAGACTTGTAAATTTCTTACTACTTATATTTTTTCCCCTATGCGCTCCTGCCTGGGTATTTGATTTTTTTTAACCACTATTTTAAATTAGGTTAGATTCTTTAATCTCTTTTTTCTGTGATTCATGACTTTTATATAGATATGTGGCTGATTTTTGTATATTGACTCTAACTGGCCATTTTGAAATATTGTTTTATTGTTTCTAGGAACTTTATGGTGAACTTTTTAAGGCTTCAAAAAATAATGTCATCAGCATCTAAAGGGAATTTTTCTCAATTTGAATCCCTTTGCAGTTGCTAAGACTTCTATCACAAAGTTGAATGGAGGGAGATAGTGAACATCACTGCCCTATGCTTCAGGAGGAATTTATATTTTCACTATTCAGAAAAATATTAGCTATAGACTTCAACAATTTTTTAAATTTAATTAAAGAACACTGATTTACAAAGTTATTGACAATTCAGTTTTAAGGATATAATATATATATATTAACTTCCATCACCAATATTCTCATACTTTGTCATTCTCTACCCCCTCTACCAAACTCCCCTACTCCGCGTCTGCCGCGTGGCAGATAGATACATTAGTGTCCATTAGTTTGGGCTCAGGTCTCGTGTTGTCAGTGTTATCGAGTTGGTGCTTTTGATGTGTAGATATAACACTCTTCCACAACCCCAATAAAATCATCACACAGACCCCTGTTTCCTCATTGCATCTCTTTCTCATCTTCTTCCTTCCTCCCTTGATTTATTTTCTTCTCTGTCCTTTTCTCCCTATGGTCTAGATCTAGACATCCCCACTTTACCATCATATTTTCTATTTTTTAAATTAATTTTCTTTATTTAAGCACCATGGTTACATACATAATTGTAGTTGGGTTTAAATCATAAAAAGAACATGCCCCTTCACCAGTGCAACCTTCCCACCACCAGTGCTCCCCATCTCCCTCCTTTCCTACCCCCTGACTGTATTCAAAATAGGCATTCTATTTGAAGTTCACCACATAGAATGGTGAGTTTAGTTATATGACTAAACTATTATGACAATGTTCATGAGTGAGAAAAGTACTCCTATTTAAATTGGGGGTAGTAGACCTATTCATAGAGTTGTTTGAGGTATTGAGTTGGGAGTGTACATAAGTTTTAGCCCCGAGTTTGTCTCTGTACTAATAATGGTACTAGAAACTGTAATATTAAGAAAGTTTTAAAATTTAAGCGTCTAGGGGGCTGGAGAGATAGCACAGTGGTAGGGCATTTACCTTTCAAGTGGCCGACCCAGGACCAATGGTGGTTCTATTCTCATATGATCCCCTGTGCCTGCCAGGAGCGGTTCCTGAGCACAGAGCCAGGAGAAACCCCTGAACATCACTGGGTGTAGCTCAAAACCAAAAAAAAAAAAAAAACAACTTAAGAGACTAGATCCTAGAAAAATAATCACCCCAGATACAATGTGGCTAGTATTATCATATTATTCATATTATTATAACAATAATATTATCTAATCTGCTAATTTCTTCAGATGAATCTCAAGACACAATGCATTTTAGAAATTTAGATATAAATATGGACATTATAAATATGGACATTTCAAATGTGAGTAAACCAAAAACCAAAGAAAATCTGGAATATGAAAATATAGTCAATGTATCCAATATGAATAAATGTTATTGATTACTAGTAGTATTTAATAATATTAAATAAACATTGAGGGATGGAGTTGTCAGGTATGGATTATGCAAAGGAATTACAAATTCATAAAATATTACAAATATATCTAGAGCTCAGATATCTGTTCATCATTTTGATTATCAAGTACTGATTGTGGGGAAAGTTCACTCACAACCCTCAAAGGTAGACTATAAATGGGGTTTTACATTAAACTCATTTCTAACATTCTAGCTGGAAAGAGCATAAAATCTTATAGGGCTCACTGTCTTCAAAAATCCTCCATCTTAGATTCCAAACCTAATTTGTTACCTATATTTCTAATACATTGAATTACAATTTGGGGCTCTTGTAATGTGACAGAATGAATGACAGATATCAGAAATGATTTATTACATCACTCTCATTAAAAAATTTTATAACACAGTTGCAGCTAGATTGAAATATGGCACATATTGGATAGGTACAAGAAACATGACAAAGCTTCCATTCATGTCTCTGTTCATGTGTTCCCCTACCTAGAAGTTCCCTGAATCCCTAGTCTTTTGAAAACTTTGGAGCATAATTATATAGGCTTGGTTAATTGAATCATTAGTCAGTATTGATTGACACAAACCCTTTGCCTCAGATCCTATGAGGCCAAGGGAATGAGACTGTAATTTCCAAACCTTTAATAATAAAGTTGGTTCTCTAGCAACTGGCCCTCATCACAAGGATCAGTTTCAAAGTAACCTCATTCATATATTGGTAGTTTTCAACTATCAAAAATCTTAGATTACAAAAATCTAAGTTTTAGTAACGCCATGTTGGAAAAATATAGATATAAGTATAGATAGACAAATAAAATCACTGGGGTATGCATTTCATTATATATCAATATTAAAACTAGCTACTATATGATGCAACCGTCATTTGCAGTTTTTATTATTCTTTTTAATATTAAAGGAAATTTTCTTCTAAAATTTTTGAATATACTATAACCCTAAAAAGAAATGGAGAGAACTGATTAAATAAAATGTTCAATTAGGCATTTTTGTGTTCTTTGTTCTTTCACGTTATATAATTGACACATATCTAAAAATAAAGCATATTATGAATGTGTATAAATGTTGATTCTTAAAAATAAAGTTTTGGGAGGGATACGCTAAAGTAAATATTGACCAGTGTAAATATCAGGTTGATTAAGTCTAATGATTCAGGAATGTCATACCTCTGTAGTATCCCAGTAAACAGAAATAGCATTTAAGAAATTCATTTCAGTGTAGAGACAATTAAAAAATAAAGATAAGGGAACAGGAGGTGGCGCAGGAGGTAAGGTGCCTGCTGCCTTGCCTGCGGACCACGGTTCGATCCCCGGTTCCCATATGGTCCCCCGTGCCTGCCAGGAGCAACTTCTGAGCGCATAGCCAGGAGTAACCCCTGAGCGTCACTGGGTGTGGCCCAAAAAAAATGAAAAAAAAATAAAGATAAGAGTAATTTTATTTTCATGCACATCCAAGAAGCAAATACAATATATTTAATGAGAGTGATGCAATGTTTATTTTAAAGTTAAAGCAAAATAACAATTTAAATGGCAGTGGTAATCACATTTCTAAATATCTACCAGTATCAAAAAGATGATTGTATTTAAAAATATGATTGATACTTACATCACAGGATGATGATTAAAAAGTCATGTCCATGGGGCAGGAGTGGTGGCACAGTGGTAGGGCATTTGCCTTGCACATGGCCGATATAGAATGGATTGCGGTTCAATGCCCTGGCACCCAATATAATCCACCAAGTCAGAGCGATTTCTGAGTGCATAGCCAGGAGTAAGTAGCACCTGAACATTATTGGGTCTGACCCAAAACCAAAAAATTAAATATATAAATAAAATAATAAAATAAAATAAAAAGTCATGTTAAAGTTGCTAGTTTAGAATATCTGCTAAACTCAATTAATTGGGATACTATGCTGCTATGAACTAAAATCCGCATGGAGTGTTAGCAGAAAAGTATTAATAGGGACAACAATGAGTTAAAAATGAGCCTTTTTAATCCATTGATACATATTTTTTTATCTCTAAGTAAATGATTCCATGGTTGAAGAAAGATATAATTGGGAAGGTATTTAACACATAATGAACTAAAATAATGACCCAAAAAAAATTAGGAACAAGTCTCCATGGAAGTACTGTAGAGGTTTGTGCCTGTGCAAGATACCATGATTTGCTTCCACCCTAACCACACAGCCTCCTGTGCGTCTCTAGGCATGGAGTTCCCAGACATCCTGAGTAAGGCAGCTCTGGTGGTATCTGGCACTGGAGGGCCATAGTGACACAGCGTACTTGAGACTTAGCTTTGACACTCCAGTCTGTTTGAGTTAAGCAGGAGTAGTCTCCAGACCTCTGAGGACAACTATGGATGAAAAAAAAAAAGTGGAACAGAAACAATTAAGTAACAGACAAGTGATATGCATAGTACCTCTTCATTAACAATAGTGTTTAAAAGGGGTTAAAATCTGGAGAGAGAGAGAGAGAGAGAGAGAGAGAGAGAGAGAGAGAGAGATGAGAGACGAGAGAGTGGAGATAGACGAGAGAGAGAAGTAAAATGTCAAAGGGGGAAGATGGACAAGATGGTAGGGAAACTGGAGATATTAATGATAGGAAATGTGCACCGGTGAAGGATGGATATATTGTAGGACTGAAACTCAATCATGAACAACTTTGTAACCACAATGTTTAAATAGAATAAATTGAAAATAAATTAAAAACATGCAAAATATGATAATTAATAAATAGGATAAAATAGGATAATTATGCTACATAATTATTGACCTGATGCAGTAAAATGTATGTTTATAAATTACCCGGTCCAAGCACTGAACACTCACTAAGTCACTTACCTCAGTACCACCAGGACTGGCCCTGGAACACTTGAGCACTGTTACTTGGGAGACGTCTATGAATTTTTTAAATTAAAAATGGGTAAGTACAATTTTAAAGGTCATATAAAAGACTATAATACTTCCTCTATTACATTTGTAAGTTTAATATACCAGTAGAAGGTAAACATAATACTATCAGAATTCGTTTTAAAACACTGGCAGTTTTCTGCCAGTGAGATCAGTTTTTTTTTATCATCTTATCCTGGGAATATTTTATTCTATAATATTACAATTCCCTAATTATATTGAAAGATTAGCCTGATACTTTATCCCCGTTAACTTAGTAGAAATTATCTTTCAGTTATAGGAAGTTAATAAATAGGCACATCATGATAATTACCCTATCTTTCTTAAATTAAATGTAAAATGAAAAAAAAAACCTTTCTTCTTGGCGTCTATAAAATGAAGTTTACTAATTATGCAAAACTTCAAAATAAGTTTAAAACAAAATATTCCCTGTATTCATACCCTGTATTTTATTTTTTAATTTTGTCTTTCACTTCTTTTTTTAATATAAAATCTTTATTTAAATATCATGCTTACAAACATGATTGTAGTTGGGTTTCAAGCTTAACATTAAAATAGACAATGTTCAAAGAAGTTTTTTCAGAAAAAAAATCGGTATTCAGTTATAAATACTGCATTTTGTGCAGGTTTATATAAAAATGGATAAGCTCCAATGTAAGATGCTGCTAGCAAAATAATCACTTGAAGGAAATTAGAGATAAAATGTAGGGGCAAGAGAGATAGTTCAGTGGGTAGGGTTTTTGCCTTGTATCTGACCAAGCTGGGTATAATCCCTGACATCCCATATTGTCCCCCAAGCCTTCGAGCATTAATTTCTGAGAGCAGAGCCTAGAGTCACCCTTGAGTGTCACCAGTTGTGGCCAGAATAAAAAGACTAACTATATAAAATGTAAAGGAAGCAGAATGGGTTGAGAAAAAGTCCTCACACCTTAATAAAGGTGTAAAACAGAGACCCTTAGAAAGAAATATTAGAATTAAACAGAGTAAACAGCACAAATTTGCAAACCCAGAAAGTATTTGGTCAATTCTAGGTGCATCTCCAGAGCAAATATTCTCATTAGTTGACTCATATAGTAGGCAGGGATTCCCTGACTATAGCTATACAAGCAAGTAGGCATGAAAGATGAATGAATCTCCTAGTCATTAATTGCTGGGACTCAAAAGATAACAACCTATTTTGTAGCTAGATGGTGATTTCTTCCTTTCTTCTTTTCCTTCCTTCTTTTCTTTTCTTCTTTCTTCCTCCCTTCTTTAATTTCTTTCTTTCATTTTCTTTTCTTCTTTTTCTTCTCTTTTCTTTCTTTCCATTACCTCCCTCCCTCTCCCTCCCTCTCTCTCCCTCCCTCTCTCTC
>PVKC010002166.1:0-45082 GCA_004027635.1 Crocidura indochinensis | reverse complement strand
GGCCAGTCATATGACCATGCAGTGTAAATAAAAAATGATCAGACTGGAACACCAAACAGAATAGATACCCGACCTACAACAAGCAGCTAAGTGGAGACCAGTTACACTAGTATTCTGGGGATGGGTGAGAGTGGGAGAGCAAAGGAGGGAGATATGGGAGACATGCTGGGAACAGGAGTGGAGAGAGGACAACATTGGTGGTGGGAATACCCTTCATTCATTGTCACTATGTACCGTAAATAATTCTATGTAATGAACTTCAGTAACAATAAAAATTTAAATTAAAAAAAAAAAACAAAAAACCACGATGAATAATTATACCTGGATCCAGTAATTCCTGAAGATAACATGCCTTGAATTCTAAAGTCTAGAGTTATTATATTCTTTTTTTGCATTTATATTACTTTCATTAGTTTTTGGTTTATATTTGCACAGTGATAACAACTTTGCATAAAAAGGAGTCACATTTAAAAATGAATTTTTGATAAAACACACATGATGAATGATTTTCACCCATTTCCTATTAAGGACAAGATTATTAGACAAATTTAAGATTGAATCAACTTTTGGCCATTACTACTATAATTATATACATTTTCCAGCTATCCAAGAAATACAATGAAAAATATTGGGTAAATGTTTCAGAAATAAAATTGTATGTGCCCTAGTTTAGGAAAAAAAAAGAAAAATAAAATCATTCACAAATTAAAATGATTTACTGCCAATTTTTCTGGGACTTTTCATAGCAGTGTTATTACTTGAAGGACTTTGTGAGGGTTGGGACTGATAATATTTCTGCCTTAGATCCAAGGTTTACAGGTCTAGCTATAAAAATTTCCACTTTCAAACTGATTTGGCTTTAATTAAATGCAGCTGGGACAAGCAACTTCATGTGGAATTCCATCCAGTGGGCTTTAATTTTCTGGGGGAAGATCACAACTGGTGTTCAGGTGTTACTCCTAGCTTTTGATTCAGAAGACACTCTTGGTACGCTAAGGGAAAATCAAATAGGATGCCAGGAATTGAACCCATGTAAGCCATGTGCATGAGAAATACCCTACCCACTGTACTATCTCCTTAGCCCTGATAGTTTTTCTTTAAACTATTTAATATTCTCATGTAGATGTGTTTATACCAGGGGTGGTGAATAGGATTTTGACCCTCACTGCAATATGTGTTTAATAGATTATTGTTAAAATGATATACTTTTGTGTGAGTGTTTGTCTGTTTTGGCAGGTCACTGCGTGGTGTGGCTCTCTGTCTCTCACAGTTTAAAAATCTGGCTTTGTGTTGAACTTGTTTGTCACCCCTGGAATATACATACACAGTTTCTTTATATAATGTATTTTACTTTTTTTTTCCTTTTTTTGTGGTTTTTGGGTCACACCCGGCAGTACTCAGGGGTTACTCTTGGCTCCATGCTCAGAAATTGCTCCTGGCAGGCACGGGGGACCATATGGGGCACCGGGATTCGAACCGATGACCTTTTGCATGAAAGGCAAACGCCTTACCTCCATGCTATCTCCCGGACCCCTATATAATGTATTTTAAACACAGTTTTAATTTTTTTTTCTTTTGGTTCTTGGGTCACACCAGGCAGCGCTCAGTGGTTACTACTGGCTCTACACACAGAAATCGCTCCTGGCAGGCTCCTGGCAGACCATATGGGATGCCAGGATTCAAACCACCATCCTTCTGCATGCAAGGCAAACGCCCTCCCTCCATGCTTTCCCTCCGGCCCCACAGTTTTAATTTTAATAAGTTATGTAGAACATATTTTATCTGCAGATCTTTTATGGGAGGGTTGTATGTAGTAGTACTTAGGGAAAATACCTGGTGGTACGCAGGCAACCATATATGTTGCTGGAATCAAACAGTATCCTGTCATAGCTGCAAGACAGAAAAAGAGAATTACTGTTAGTATTCTCTATCTCCAGTTCCTAAAAATTGTTGCCATATTTAATGAATGGTTTTGTGAAAAGTAGAATTCTTTTAGAATTCTCTTTTAGAGTGAATTTTTGTCAAAAAATATAAGATAATGCTTTTATTGTATTTTGAGTTTTTTTGGGGGGGGTACACTCAGTGATGCTCTGGGCTAATTTCTGTCTAGGTGCTCAGAAATCGCTCTTGGTTTGGGGAACTATATGGGACACCAGGTAATCGAACCATGGTCCGTCCTAGTCAGCTGGATGCAAGGAAAATGCTCTACTGCTACACCACTGCTCTGGACCCTATTGTATTTTAGTTTTTAATGATACACAACTCTGTACATTAAATAAGACTTTTTTTTTTTTTTGAAATTTAGGAAATTTTTTGGTCTGAGGATTCTTAACTTTTGCTAAGACCTTTAATTGTGCAAGTCTATTTTCAACTCTTGTGCTGTATGCATCCATCATGTGGATGCATATTATGTCCTTCTATTCTGTGAGCACAAGCCCTTTCATTGTAAATTAACTTATTCCAGAAATATATTCATTTTATTTTATTCACTTTTCTATCTGAATTTTTTGTGCTTATAATAGATTAGAGCTAGTAATATCCTTCTTTATTTTTCTTTTCATCCCTTACCTCTCACCTACACTGATTTGTTAATTTATCTTTTCTCAGATGAATCTTCAATTTCTCTTCAGGTATATTACTGGGTTTGCATACCTTGACCTTATTTTTTTTTTAATTTTTTGGTTTTTGAGACACACCCAGTTGTGCTCAGGGGTTACTCCTGGCTATCTGCTCAGAAATTGCTCCTGGCAAGCACGGGGGACCATATGGGACACCGGGATTCGAACCAACCACCTTAGGTCCTGGATCAGCTGCTTGCAAGGCAAACGCCGCTGAGTTATCTCTTCGGCCCCGACCTTATTTTTTTTTAATGTCTAAATGTGGTATCCCCTCTCCCAACTTTCTGTTTATCCCGTCTGGATGGTCAGACCTGCCCACAACTGGGATGGGAGGGGATATCTTAAATAATAGTTTGGAGGAAAGGAGGGAGAGGGGGGCAGATAGAGCCAGAGGAGAAAGCAGATGCGGCAAGGATGCATGGAAGGTTGCCTAAAAAAGTTTGGAATAGAAGCCATGTGGAGAAATGCACAGGTGGTTAGAACTGTGTAAGAAGCCAGCTGACTTCTGAAACTTCAACTGACTATTTGTGAATCTCTCCACTGATATTCTGATAACCTTCAGACCCGCGGTGAAGGGACTACTGGACCGTGCAGAGAAAGGCCTCACCCCAACACTAGAACTCTATATTTTGTATTTATACAACATCTAAAAACTCCTTTATTCTCTGAATTCTTTTAGTGGTATTCTCTTCCCTTATTATTTGTGTCTTAATATCTCTGAAGAAAATTTTTTTTTACTCTATTACTATTCAATTTTATTCATTCACTCTTTGGTTTAGTCTTGGTCTTTAATGTTCAAAACAGCTTTAATGTTCACAACATTCCAGACATCTGTGTTACTAATCTTAAGGAGGATCATAAAAGATGAAAGATTTTTGTTTATGAATGAATCAGATTATTCGAATTAATATTGCTGAAGGTTGCTCTAGCCAGCACTTTTCAGTGAATAATATGTAAGGAAAATTATTTTGTTCTTCAGTTTTTGAGCAACACATAATAAAGTTCAGGGCTTACTCCTGGTGGTGCTTGGGCGGGTCGGGGGGGCATTTGCTGTGCTGGGTATAAACCAGACTAAGCTGAATATACTATTATTTAGCCAAGCACCTTAACCCTTGCTATTACTCTGGACCCAAAATAGACAAAGGTAATTCTTTAATTTTTCACATGTAAGACAAACACTGTCTACATGTCCTTTCCAATTCAAGTATAGTAAAGTATAACATTCATTACTTCAAAACTATTTTTGATTTTTGCATGATACTTTATAATATACTTCACCTAATTCAGTCAACAAAATTCTAGCATTCTGTTAGTATTACAAAGAATAAATATCTTAAAATATATGTATTTCTTAAAGTTGAAAATAGCCCCAAAATTCCTTAAGATATGAATATTTACAAATGGACTTAAAATGTCTGTAACAAAAATTAGAGTTGTTTGTTTTCTCCCAGTACTGAGGTTATCAAAACTTTAAGGAACAATTTTAATTGTTCTGAAGATGATTAGCATGAAAGGCATAAAAAGGACATGAGATTTAGTTGTGAGATAGGGAGAAAATAACTATACTATAATTAAATCTCTTGTGTATTGGGTAAATTATGAATATGACCTTTAGAACAGGGTAGAAGTGTTACAAGTGTGAGTGACATATTGAGGCTAAGTCTAAAGGGTAGCAGTTTTCAAATGCCAAGTTAAAGATGTCTGAATGTTTTCAGGAGGCAGTCTCATGATAAAGTACATACTTTAGAGATATTCATCAGGTAGAAAAGTAGTACAGATGGACTTGGGGAGAGAGGTAGATAGATCAATGTGTAGGCTATTTGCTCACCCAGAATTAAACAATGGGTCATTGTTTAAATTAAACAGAGGGTCATTGCAATGCGAAATGAATGCTGTGAGTGGGATATTATAACATAGGAAAGATTGACATATAATGATTTTTAGTGGGAAAACAGAACCACTCCTGATTTCTCATAGAAGAAAGTATTAATCTAGAATGAAGTTATCCTTGAGTTACTGTGTACTGGAACTGGGTAAATTTCTGCTTGAGGTTAGTTTGCCCTCCGTTGGTTTGAGTCAGATTACCGCAAATTAAATTTCATGCTAACCTGCTCTAAGTCAGGGACACATCATTAAGCTTCAGGGTTATCTAGTTGATCACACTAAAAAAATCTATTTCCACTGTTCCCAGGATGACAGTTGTGAAAATATTTTAATCATACTATGAAATCATTTTGCAATATTTCAGCAAAGCAATTATACACTCTCTGAAAGGCAATACTCAAAAGAGGCACATGGGATAAAGCCATTACTTCTTGGTTCACAAATATGCCAATTTCTAGGAATGGCCTTGACAGGGTTGATAAAAAACCAGGCCCCCTCTTTAAGCTATGTCTGCAAGCTAAGTGAGGTGGAGAATTGAATTACCTTGGTAGAAAATTAATACTCTCCACCATCTCCTGCTTCCTATGTTCATCTTTTCCCTTCAATGTGTAATAAAATTTATATTCTTTTTAAGAGACAGAAATACTGGAATAAATATGAACTCAAATTGTGACACAAGTAGAGAGCAAAGAATAGAAGTGTGAAGTGTGTGTGTGCACGTGCTCTTGCACATCCATTCCTATGGTATGTATGTGTGTGTTTACAGGAGATAACTTAAAAAATGCATTAGGCAAGCACTGTCTTTAATAACTAATCAGGGATTTAGAAGGTGGTTGGAGTTTTACTGAACTAGAATTCAATAGCAAGAGTTTATAAGAAACTTGTCTGAAACATTAAAATGGGAGAAGTGTGTATTGCTCTTGTAAATTTATTCCCGACAAAGATAAAGGTAAGTATTGTATATTATTTTTCTTATTGAGGATTAAGAAACCAAATCCAAATAATACCAAAGGGAAAAAATACTAGATACGCAATGAGGAGAACACGTTGACAAGGTGAAATGTCTATGTTTAATTTATTTAGCATGTCTCAGAGAAAGTGGTTTTCTCAGGAAAGTTCATGTGAGCAAAAGAACAAAAAATGTGGGAACAACGGAATGTAGTCTCTATAAATTACTTCAAAAGGTTAAAAAACTCAATGCATCCATTTATATTAATCCATTAGGGTTGTCAAAACAAAAATTCCATGCTGGTGATTTAAGTCAAGGATGTTTGTTTTTTCTTAAAGTGAAAACTCTAAGTCTGAGAAGATGTCCATGTTTTACCACAGTACTCAATCCCTGTCTTAGATGTAAGTGTATTCTTAATTCTTATCCTCACATGGCCTTTTTCTATTTGCTTTACTTTTTAGTTTTGGAACTACACTCAGATGTGCTAAGATCTTATTTGTTGCTGACTCAAAATATGAGAACAATTAATAATTCGTAGTAAAAATTCTAAAGATTCTCCATAAATAGATATTCAAAGGGCATTTATTTAATGATTTGATCAGATCTTCTTCTGTATCAGTAATTTCTTTTTTTTTTTTTTTTTTTTTTTTTTTTTTTTTTTTTTTTTTTTTTTTTTTTTTTTGTTTTTTTTTGGGCCACACCCAGTGACGCTCAGGGGTTACTCCTGGCTACGCGCTCAGAAGTCGCTCCTGGCAGGCACGGGGGACCGACCATATGGGAACCGG
The DNA here is from genome assembly GCA_004027635.1 of Crocidura indochinensis. Taxonomy (NCBI): domain Eukaryota; kingdom Metazoa; phylum Chordata; class Mammalia; order Eulipotyphla; family Soricidae; genus Crocidura; species Crocidura indochinensis. The sequence continues at coordinate 38,846 of PVKC010002166.1, read as the reverse complement.
GGGATCGAACCGTGGTCCGACCTAGGCAAGGCAGCAGGCACCTTACCTTCTGTGCCACCTCCCGGCTCCCCTGTATCAGTAATTTCAATATAGCTACACTGTGTGTGGGGCCTTAAAAAATATAAACTCAGACAAGAATGAACCAAGGTCCTCAAGTTTATATAGTATGAAGTCAAGTAATAATATTATAAAACTTATTTTCTGATATCTGAAATAGAAGCTTAGAGCTAAACTGAATTTCTCCTTCAATTATATGGTTTTGGTATTGAATTGGCTGCTTGCCCTCTGAAGGAATTGCTCAATTAGACTAACCTATTCAATGGTTCAAACTGACTTGCACTAGCCTGAAACAAATTTCATTATCTTCTCAGACTCTGGTTTCATTTAGAAATTTGATGAATAATTGTAATAGGTGCTATCTAGTTTTGTCTTGGTCTGGTCAAATTTCTTTCAAGGCAAAGACTTGAATTGCTTACAGATTCAGACACTATTTGCACAGGAAGAGCTCATTTGGATCACCTTTCCTCTGTATTTTCACGTAAAGCTAGGAATTCTGAATTCAAGGTGAGTCATATGAGTTGCCAAGGGCCCCAAAGCCAGCAGGTGGCAGGCATGCTTTAGAATTCTGGTTTTCTAGCTTGTAAAGCTAGAATTATAGTCACTGCCTCATGCTGCCTCTCACAAATGAGTTATGGCTTTATGTATTCAATCCAGGACAGTACAAGTACGTGCAGCCATGTGTACATCGAAGGCTTCAAATTATATCTTCAGAATTGAAGTTAGTTTAAACATAGGCTTTGAATTTATTCACCACTTAGGAAAATAGATGCATGTGATATTCTCAACCCACTGAACCATAATCTTTCTACAAGATACTAATGAAAGACACAGTATGATCCAGCTTCTTATTTCTCTCCTCCCCCCATGTGACCTCCTTCCATCTGCAGCATTCCATTTGAAACCAGTGGAATGCATACAGCCCCCTTCCAGATAACCTTTATTAGAGAATGTGCAAGACAAAGACCTCTGTAAGAATACATTTCTTTGAAGCACTGAAACATAATGAAAATAAAATGCATGACATTTGAGAGATTCTCATTTAGATAGGCAACTGAAAGAAAATGAATGCAGAATACACATAATTTTAGATGACAAATAATTTAAAGCAAAATGTTTCATTCAAGGGGCCCGGGAAATAGCATGGAGGTAAGGCATTTACCTTTCATGCAAAAGGTCATTGGTTCGAATCCCGATGCCCATATGGTCCCCAGTGCTTGCCAGGAGCAATTTCTGAGCATGGAGCCAGGAGTAACCCCTGAGCACTGCTGGGTTTGACCCAAAAACCTAAAAAAAAAAAAAAAAAAGTTTCATTCAAGGAAGCAATTGCAACTGATTTTCTGAACAGACATGTAAGACTTGGTTCTCAGAAGTTTTGGGGGGAGTTTGAATTAATGAGATGGAGTAGTAAAAAAAGAAAAGTAGGGGAGGGCACAAAAAATAAGGTGAATAGAAAGAGTAGAATAAGCACTTAGCCCAGGTTGAAATCTTGAGTTAGTATTCTTCCTCATTCCCTAAATAATTTTGAGCTGCCCAAAAAGTAGTCACTGAGAAGAAAACTAGTGCTTCCAGCTAAGAGACCGTTAATCCCAAAGAGCACATGGATTTGAAATCTTTGGTGATAGGTACTCTACCAAATAGTGGAACAGTCAAACAGCAACTTAAACAATTTTGCATGTGCGGCTTGTGGGTATTTTATGGTTTCTGGGTTTGAAAAAAGAAACCAAATCTCACAAACAAACACAAAGAAATATACTGTGTGTGCTGCTCTGATTAATTATTGGTCTTGGACTGTTCTCTTTTTTCTCTGTAGGCCTTGCCTGATTGGATAGCAGATGCCTAGGAACTACAGAGGAGGAGTATATGCTGATCACTCTCCTCCATGTTATGGGTATCTGATTTCTTTCTATAAACATACTAAAGACTGATCAAAAACTTCAAAGCTGGCGAGTCAAATTCTTTGACTAAAAGACTAGGTTTGTTGTTGTTGTTGTTTTTGTTTCTTTGGGTCCCACCCAGTGCAGTTCAAGGGTTTCTCCTGGCTCTGTACTCAGAAATCGCTCCTGGCTTGGGAATCCATATGATGTGCTGGGGGACCGAACCATGGCCCATCCTAGATTAGCATGTGCAAGGCAAACGCCTTCCTCCTTGTGCTACCTGTCTGGCCCCTAAAGACTAGTTTTTATTTTTGTTCTTCAGAGGCAGCTAATCTAAATGTATTGATTCCTGTTTTCTTTCACATATGACTACTGGTCACCGCTAATAACAAATCTAGTTATTTTATAAAGGTCTAGTCAATGTAATGGGTATTTATGGAAATTTGAAAATAAACGGAAATTGACAGAAATTAGGCCTAATGGGAAATAAAGGAAGGAAGGTGATGAATTCCAAGCACAAGAAAGGTCCAAGTTACCAGAATGAAGAGACTGAAGCAAAATAGGTGATTTAGCATAACACCTTTTGTTCTTCAAGGCCAAATCAGCCTTAATTTCAATTTAGATTTTGTAAGCTCACCAGCTTGCTTGCCTGTTTCTACATTTGAAGACATAAAAATAAAGTGGGCCATTTGTTTGGGGCTGGTTGGCAGGTTTATTTGAATTCTTGGTCCACATGAAAAACTCCTTTTGGGGGGTGGGTGGGTAACATCCGGAAGTGCTCAGGGGTTACTCCTGGCTCTATGCTCAGAAATCGCTCCTGGCAGGCTCCGGGGACCATATGGGATCAGGATTCGAACCACCGTCCTTCTACATCTAAAGCAAACATCTTACTGCTGTGCTATCTCTCCACCCCGAAAAACTCTTTTCTCTTCCACCCACTTTGGGCTGCATTCTTGATTCTTCAAACTTTCCCTAACAATTTATAGTCTTAATTTAAAGTTACAGTGTTTACTGAGACCTAGAATTTAGGACAGTACTCAAAATCAGTGCAAAGTTTTTGTATATATGTATACAGAGTAGGAGATTCTTCTGATTTTAGTGGTTATCATTCATATTCTCTTGACTCATTAATTGCTTGCAATGACCATTTTTTTGAAAAAAAAAAAACTACAATTATTTTGTTGCTGTTGCTATTTAGGTTATCAACAGTCGATGGTGCATGTTTATATCTTTTGGGGAGGGCACACCTGGCAATGCTAGGGTTGGTTCTAGCATTGGTGTTACAAGGGTGTTGCACTAAACTAACTGTTTGGCTTCAATTTCTGCACTTAGGTGATTTGGACCTTTCTTGTGCTCAAACTTCATCACTTTCCTTTACTCCCTAGATTGACTTTTTGCTCATCTCTAGAGAATCCTGGGGTTCTGGGGATCAAACCTGAGTTTACTGTGTGCAAAGCAATTATTTCACTGCTTCATTATCATTTTACCCATTGTTAATCTATTTCCAAATAAAGTTTTAAGATGTATCTGCACTGCCATTGATTCACAAATCTAAAATATCCATATTCATAGCTTTTTTTACTTTGCTATATTATGATAACGCTCTGGCAGTGACTTGGTGGTGAAATATTTTAGAGCACTTTTAGGCAGGTATTATAAAACCATACAATTTTTGTAAGCGTATATTTGTAAGCTTATATTCCTATTTAATGTATGATTATTTAAATGTATACCTTACTTATTTAATGGTATATTCAATATTATTTTTTTCTTCAAAAACCTTGCTCATAAGTGACTTAGGCTTCTTAGACCATATCTTTTTTTTTTTATCTCTATTTCTCAAATCTGATAAACATAATTATGTTGAAATAAAATCTTTACAAAAGTACTTGGTAAGTCAGTTTGATCTACAAAACATACTTTTTTGACTACTGTTTAAGTAAAAACTATTATTTTGAAGTAAATAATATTTCTTAGGAAATATGAGAGAAAGAACCAGAGAGAATGTGGCACATGCATACACATACAGACCTCAATTTTTTTTCTCACACTATTCTTTTATTTTGGTTTGTGGTTGATGCTTGGAAGTACTAGTCACACCTGTAGGTGCTCAGTGCTTATTCCTTTTGCTTGGAGCACTATCTGATGCCTGTTCAAACTGTACTAGCCCCTTTGAGCTATTTCTAGCCCGAGGCTCATCTTTTGCTACTGGAATATGAAAATGTTTTTTTGATATTAGACTAGTTGAATCTTGACCAATTGAAATCATCTCTGTTTTAAAATATTTGGGAACATATAAAATGTAAAGGAGGATTAGAGCAGTTAGTATTCTATAAAGAACCAATATCATCATTTTTTTGGAGCCCAGCATGCGTAAAACCCACAGAATTCTTCTATTATTTGTAAAGAGTCATAAAAAGAAGAAATGGAAAGGAGGCAGACTAGGTTAAAATACTTAATACTTAAATTTCTATTATCATAATACAGTATAATGCTCAAGAAATAATGATAGAATTTCTTAGAGAAACTGCTTATTAAATAAAAATGAAACTCTATTATTGTATAGGCTAGATGTTTTATTAAAATTAATGTACACCTTAGAACTAAGAATTAGATGAAAATATTAGTAAAAGATTTTCAGCTGAGAACATTTATAGTCTGTAATTCATACTTAAGTTTTAAATATATGAAACTAGGCTTTTTCACTATGTATATGAAAATATAAATCATATAGTATTATGATTTGCTTAGTATTGCTGTAAATTCAGATATAAATGCAAGTGGTTACACTGTATAATGGTAGTTTTATATTAAATAAAGTATCATATTTGATTTCTCTCAGTGTAAAATTGTTTTAACGTTGAACAAAATTTATTTAAAATTGATATACTAAGGTAGAAAAAGAAATTTGAAACATTTCTACAAAAGTCAGAATTAACAGTTATATTTTGATTATTGTGAAAAATTGAATTAATACTTTTTTTTTTTTTTTTTTTTTTTTTTTTTGGTTTTTGGGCCACACCCAGCGACGCTCAGGGATTACTCCTGGCTATGCGCTCAGAAGTTGCTCCTGGCAGGCACGGGGGACCATATGGGAACCGGGGGATCGAACCGTGGTCCGTCCTAGCGCAGGCAAGGCAGCAGGCACCTTACCTCCAGCGCCACCACCCGGCTCCCTGAATTAATACTTTTAAAGTGATTCATAAAAATGTAAAACTTTGTGTTATAAAATAAATTTATTTATACTATGATATATTTGTAGGACCCTTCCAAGAGTTCTTATACTTCCCAGAAATCAGGCAGTAATCTAGATAAGGGTAAAATGTGACCTTTGTGGTTAGTTTTCATAATTCTCTTTAAAGTGGAATTTCTGTTTTTTAGGCTAGTCATTTGCATCTACAAACTTTGTATTATTTATATCTCACTAGGATTTAATAGAGAGAGCCTCATACACAAATCACTTCCTATGGAATCCAGCAACAGTGCAGGCCTTCTGGAATTCCATAGACCAGAAGCAGCTGGATTTGTGAGCAGTCTTAACAAGCTTGAAATTTAGCCAGTGAATGAGATGACATATATAAACAGCCAGCAAGTTCTTACTACTCTAAATAGGAAAATTTCACCTTATTGTTTGTTATTTTTTTGCAACACATTTATACCAATTGCTTAATCTTTGGTTTAGCCAGAAGGACTGAAACTTTTATTTTGTTTAAGAATAAAAATTAAGGATTTGAGGAGGGAGATTTGGGACAATGGTGATGGGAACGTTGCACTGGTGATGGGTGGTATTCTATACATGACTGAAACCCAAACACAACTATGTATATAATCAAGGTGTTAAAATAAAAAAAAAATTAAGGATTTGACTGAAGGGGTAAAAACTTTTGTAATTAAATAACTATTATCTGCTGGATATTTTTTTAAACATATTCTTACATTTATAAATGTTTTGATGAAATTAGTGTCTTTTGGAAGAAATGTCTTTGGAAAATAAATTGTTGGCCTTGGTGGTTCCCTGAACCTAATGAGGTCCAGGCCTCAGGATGGCCCAGGTAATCCCTGACAATTCTATACTGAAGTGTCACAGTATCCTTCATCCCACCTGTTCAACTGTTAGACGGACTGACTAAAAGGAATTTCCAGTCTAAGCATCATTTACAATGATCCCTACCTCCTATCCTCTCCCCATTAAATAAAGCAAGACAAAGAATGTTTTAAACATGATTGTTTAAATTTTTTTTTGTTTTTGTTGTTTGGTTCGGTTTTGGGGCCACACCTTGTGGTGCTAAGGGGTCACTTCAGGCTCTGAGCTCATAATCACTCCTGGCAGGTCTGGGGAACAGATGGGATGCCCTATTGCATATGGGATGTCCGATTGAACCAGAGTCTGTCGGCAGTCTTCCACATACAGGGAAAATGCCCTACCGCTGTGCTATTGCTGTTTATGCATTTCTTTTTTTATGCATTTCTTAAACACATTAAAAAATAAATTTCTAAATGATATAAAGTTATAATTTAGTAATATAACTTATTTTCTTCTCTGACCAAACCAGTGTGTGAAAGAACTAACTTTTGGATTGCCTTCTAATTAGATGTCTCTTGATTGGCTCCTTTGGTTCACATATTAGTTAAAAATGCTGTTTCCCTATTGTCTCCTCATCTGGCTTTTTCTCCTCCCCTTCGGGATGGACTTTGTTTTTGTTTTTGTTTTTGTTTTTTTTCTCAATAAAGGCTGCTCTGGAAGCCTGGAGGAGGAACTGCCATCTTGGCTAGTGTTTCCATTTGGAGGAGTGACAGGCTTGTGGGTGAACAGTTTACAGTGTGAGTTTCTTGCCTACTATTCCTTCCCAACGGTGTGTAGAATTGCTGCTGAATCTGCATCTCTTGCCCTACACAAATTGGGGGCATGGAGATCTCTCTTCCACTTAGGGGATTGTGGAACACCAAGTCCCACCATTTCACAGTGGCTTATCTTGTTTTTTAAAAAAAATGTCATGAAGTTTACAGTGATAGTAGCTAGTAGGGCTACACAATAACTGGGCTCAAAGCCAAGATTTATACCACTTGAGTCAGATCCCAGCCACAAAGTGGCAAGTCTTCACTCTCACCTTGCAATTGCAATTGTTATAGTTACAATTTTCTTTTCCTTGATTTTCATCAACACTGGGTCTGTAGTTAACACATTTAGTTCATTGTTTGGCCAGTGATCAATAATACCCATTTGACTTCATGCACCATATAGTTTTATCTCTACAGTTTAATGGTGAGCCCCTAAAAATACAAATCACATCAAAGACATTTTTAGCATCTCCTAAATTTTTAGCATCAGCATGTGTATTTAGCATTTGACTGCTAGATCGCAAACAATAAAGACCTACCTACGTGTTGATGGACAGTCGATATTCTTAACCTGTGAGTTTTATGTGCTACAGGAAAATTAGCTAATTTATTTGACATCTGCTTGAGTGACACAAATGGGTCAAATCTAAAATTTTTATTTGATAAGATTAAATATCAATTTCTAATATCACATAAACTGCATGGTTTCTTAGGATACATTTGTTTTGTAAAAAGCACCCTTCTTCCTCTTACTTAGAATTAAATTTAAGTGTAATGATTGAGATAAGAAAATTATTTCTCAAACGTTCACTGATGAAAACCACTGTTTTTATCTCTCAGTAACAGTGATTAAAATGTACTGAATTACTTCACCCTGTAATATAACCAATTTGGTTTTGAAGGTATTCTTTTTTATTTTAATCATAGATTTTTTCTCTATACTCAGTATCTACTATTCAGTAAATTATTTAGGAAAATGGTACTGATAGATCCTCAGGCCTAAATTTCTCTTCCTTTTTACTGAGGCAGTTTAATGACCCCAGTTTGAAGACCATCAGGATTCTAGGGACTAAAGAGGGATTTGACTCTTTAACCAGTAACAGTCTAACCTGGGATTCTACTTGAGTTTTGCAAACATATGTGATTCCTTTCTGGAAAGATAAATAAAACTATAGATTATTCTGAGCTTTGCCAATGGCTTGCCAATGTTTTTGCCAATTCTGATATCTTTTCTGAAACAAAACCAAGTTAACACCAAAGGAAAAACTGAGTGACAGCAAGAAACACATTTTATAAACTCTCTCTTCACATCAGAGTCCTATTTATACTTTGGGTATTTGTTATTTTCCACTGATGGTTCTGTTACATTTATTGGAGCCTAAGGGAATGTTTCTGTTTTCAAAAATAATAGATTGTGTGTACCTAGCAGACCCAGGACAGAGGGTGATTTGAATCCCAGCATCCCATATGATCTCCAGAGCCTGCCAGGACCGATTTCTGAGCATAGAGCCAGGAATAACCCCTGAGTGCTTCCAGGTGTGACCCAAAAAACAAAACAAAAGAAAAAAACGAGAGAGAGAGAGAGAGAGAGAGAGTGTATGTTTACATGTGTGTCTATGTGTGTTTTACAATCGTATCCTATCAATATTCCAGTAGAGAGGACACACTATTTCTTAAAGCTCATGCTTCCTAATCTGACACAGTTTTAATGATGTCACATATTACATTTAATATTGCTACCACCATGATAATTGCCATACCATATGTAACAATAGCTTGGTGCTCAGTTTTATTTTCAAGGTACATGAATAACATTCTAATTTTATAAAAGATTTTTAAATTAGTAGGTTGTTTTTACATGAAGATATATATTTTTGCAAGAACATAAGTTATGAACCAATTACTGTTGCATATGCCCCTTAACCCCTTTCAGTGCAATGCCTGTGGAAATTCTTACTGCTTAGACAGACGATCCATACATTGAGTAGGTCAGCATTTCTCACATCCTCAGTGCTACAGGAGAATATGAAAAATGTAAATTAGAAGCAGAGCATGTGTTAGTGACAGCACAGATTAAATTCTGGGTGTCATTACACTTTTTGTTTTCTGTGTTTTCAGTAGACCACATTTTTTGCGAAAGCCATGAAGTTAAATGAAAATAGATGACAGCAAGATACTGCCTAGAGAAAATTTTAGAAGGAGATACAGTGGGTGGGAATATGTAGAAGGGAACTAACGGCAAGACATTTTGATGATTTAGCAAATGCCAAGGACAGAAGTTAGTGCAATTCTAAAGGAAGTAAGTTCATGTAATTTTAAATATAAATACTGATGTAATCACAAAGCAGAGCTATCCAATAGAAATATAATTTGAATAACATATGTCATTTCAAACATTTTATAGTTGCCATGTCAAAAATGTTAAATAAACAAGATTTGTTTTCATAGATAATCTCTCTAGCTGGTCTCTGGGCTCCTTAGGACCATTCCTAAAGGTACTGTACAGACAGTATGGTACTACTCGAATTGTTAGTGATCTGGTTTCACAAGAGACACTTCGATGTGCTTCAAGACTATAAAACCAGAAGTGCGACTCAGGTTCTTTCATATTCTAGACAAATGCTCTATTATTTTGCTCGCTGTAAAATTAATTTTAATATATTTTATTCAACACAAAATATCCAACATTATTATTTCTATTGAAGCTGATAAAATGTCTAAAAGGTGTTTGTCAAATTTGTCAACATATTTGGTGTATATTTAGCAATTAAATCCTGTCATCAGCCATAAGAGTTGTGTTTCATTGTTATATATAATTAGAAGCTACTCTGTGTTGGACAGTTGATTTAGGTAATAGGAAACATTCACATATCTGGAATCTCAACTTTAAAATTCTAGCTAAATAGGATGCAATGTAGAACTCATTTTCATAGCTATCATCTCTTAAATTCTAATCTTAATCTTAACTACTGTTCAGCCTTGCTCTTCTTTCTACTGTACCAATGATAAACTGTACTTAGAATACTTTGTCTTATTATATAGCAAAGCAGTATTTAAAAGACATGGTATGAAGTTGAGTAAATGAAGGTGATTTTAATGAAAGGAATTCTTATAAAGTTATATTGCTAGGATATGGAAAAACCATAGAGGTTAGAACAATCATTGGAATATTTAAAATCTGTGAATCCTTTGCACCTTTAAACTAAAGAGGCAGACAGGGATAGTGTAGTGTCCAGAATGTGGAGAGGGAGAATCTTGTGAGAAGGGTCACATAACAAAAATTGTACTCTGTAGACAGAGAATAAAGAACTAGTGGGGAAGAAAAATTTCACACTTCCCCTTTTACTCCTCCAATCTCCAGGAGGAATATTCTTATTCCCAAAACACCGTGGAAAACCAGAGGGCAAAGAATTTTTGGATAAACCTATAATTTGTTCATGGGACACAAAAGGGGAGGAAGAGAGCTCTCAGACAAATTTTGGCAAATTAAATGAAATAATCACTACAATTGTGCTCAATTATATAATTAGGAAAATAAAAAAAAATACATAAAGTGTCTTTGAGACTCCCCTTTGGCAAGTATTCACCTTGCACGAATGAGACCCATCATTTAATTCCCTGTATCACTCTCAATAAGTCCAACCAGATCTTGGCAACACTGCAAGGGATCCCCTATGCAACAGTTTAGTGCATAATCTCTGGTTATTACAGCAACAACATAAAAGGAACAAAAAGTAGAATAAGGAAAGAACAGAAAATAGATTGAATACAAAATTAATGAGGCTTAGAAAGGAGTAAAAAACAGTGACTTTGTTTTCCGGTGTTTTGGTGTATTGTACTTTTGTCCTTATCGTAAATTGTCAGTGAATGGGTTTAAAACGGAGTGCTATATATAGATGGACTTCAGGGAGTTCTCTGAATCTGTATAGTGAAGGATATTTTATGTATACATACCCACACAAAACTCCTGAAAAAAATCTTTAAGTTCCCATAAATACTTGAACTTCTAAAGCAAGAAGTCCCTGAAATATGGCAGAACATAAAGCTGTTTAGATTGTGAACATTACCCAAGGTTACATGGTCAGCATGTTTTCTGCAGGTGACTTCCCCAAGTAGATCCTAATTTATTAAGAAAGTAAATCTGATAGGCATGGTACAGAGCTGAGGGAAGCAGGACTTGGAAATCTCGGGATTCAAACTAGAGTGGAAGCTCAGACCATTTTGATAAGGGCCACTTTAATCCCATCTTTCTGAGGATTCAAGAATTTAATTTAAGTGAACTTTGTCATTATGTAAATTCCACAGGCAATTTCAAGTCTCTGTAGGGAAAAGCAAACCTGGTTGACATGATCCCAGGGCTGAACCCTTAAGAGGAAACAAAGTCATAAAATTGTTAGGTCACATATAGGTAAAGGCTATTGAACAATGTACCAATAAATTTATTTCTAATGTTGACAGATAGAGGTAGATGATAGGTGAATAGAGGTGAATGGTGATAGCTGTGTGTGTGTTTGTGTGTGTGTGTTTGTGTGTGTGTGTGTGTGTGTGTGTGTGTGTGTGTGTGTGTGTGTGGCATGAAGAGCCATCTCCTCGCTGCTGAGTCAAACACATTATGGATTTGGGTGAGTACTGTGGATACACAGGATACCTTCCAATATTGACAGCTACTATTTAAGTGGCTCTTGCTGATAACACTCTGAGTCTAAAGCAAGGTCTTGGAGTCTTTTCTTACGCATTTCCTTGTATGAATAATATCTAAAGAGTTCTCTAAACTGAAATATACAAATTGAGTTAGAGTGTACCCTAAATCCTAAACCACACAAAATGCCAAGTCTATTGTAAATTCTTATCTTTTTTCCCCTCCCCCATTTCTCTTCTCTCCCATCAGCTGCTTTCTTAAAATTCTAATCATAATAGCAATTAAAATAATGATGGCAGAAGCTTAGCAAGTACATATTCAGTGTAATGTAAGAACTAAGTTTTTTTTTTGCAGGTTACCTAATTTTGTATGTCAAACCACCCTATAATTCAGATAAGATTACTTTCTCTATTTTATAGCAAAGAAAAATGCAGCCTAGAGTTAAAGAATTATTATTAGATGTAGAAATTCAGTCTGACGGATTCTAGGACTCATATGCCCTATATTTTAGTTTTTACTTTTCATATTGTGTTTCTATCTTGAAAATATTCTTACTCAAAGTGATCCCAAGTGTAAAATTCCTTTGCTTCTTCTGTCAAGTTGTCTGTTTCTTCTGGTAATGAAATGGTTCTTCCCTTTTAGGAGTTCCTCTAACATGCAGATTTGTTCACCAGAATCTCCCAAGCTGTTCCCCTTTGTGAGAGGTAGTTAGGGCATGTAAAAAAAGCTGGTTAATAACAAATCCTTTCTAGGATATTTGCTGAAACCTCTTGCGGAAAAAAAAATCTCCAAAAGGGAAATGACACTAGGTTACATATAATGTGAAATGAAGATGTAGTTTAATGTAGAGGGAGTATTATTAATATTTTTGGAAGAGAAAGAGCCCATTAATTAAGAAAAAAGGGGGGCCCGGGAGATAGCATGGAGGTAAGGCGTTTGCCTTTAATGCAAAAGGTCATCAGTTCGAATCCTGGTACCCCATATGGTCCCCCGTGCCTGCCAGGAGCAATTTCTGAGCATGGAGCCAGGAGTAACTCCTGAGCATTGCCGGGTGTGACCCAAAAACCAAAAAAAAAAAAAAAGAAAAAGAAAAAAAAGATAAAGAAAATGATTATAAAACTTTCTGCACCATTTAATCAGATTGTAACTTCAATTTTCTGTCAAAGATTTCTGTCTTTCACCTCACAGTTTTTCATGCTTAACAAATTTGATGCATTAAAATTAGTATACCATTATCATATTAAAACTCATGTTGCCTATTGATTGTTAATATATAGGAAGTAAGTTTCATAATTTTGATATTCAGGATGCTGAGTGTGGAGTCTGATTCATAAAAAGTGCTCATGTTGTTTGCTCAGAATTAAATAGTTTAGGATTAGTATACAAAACAAATTAATCAGGTGTGAGGTGAGCTGTATTACCAGGAAAGTTACTACTACTTTACATTAGGTGTAATGTAAAATAAAAATTATTTTAAATCATACTCAAACATCTTCAGACCACATGAAACAATGAAATTCACAGTATCTTGAACAGATTTGTGACTTTTTGTCCCAAGAAGACTATTTCCCTGTGTAGTTTAACGAGCGTCTTTTATTCCTTATAATATGAATAAGTAACACTGACCATATTTCACATGACTGGAGGATTTCAGGTGAAATAAAATGAATACATTTGTTGTGCTTTCTGGTGACCTGTGTTTATAGAATTGGCTCGGTTTTTCTGGAAAGATAGAGGCCAACAGAAGCCTGATGACAGTGAGTATTATCCAACTCTGCCTCCTCAGTGGAACCTAAATGTTGGTAGTTTCAACATTCCTGCACTTTATGTGGGAATCTATTGTCAGCATCTTTATTCCTCAGCAAAACCAGCCTTCCAGCAATTACAACTGAACTGCATGTATGTGCCTCTTCCATCTGCATCTGGGGACCCTTTCCCTCCAAATTTTCACTCAGTCGTTTAAGTCAAAGACATTTAGTTCCTCTTGAGTGCCATTCCGACATAAGATAGAAATAAGCATACTGTTCAAACTCCAGGCAGCATATGGCAAAAACAAGGATTTTATTCAAGCTTACGTGGGGAGACCAAGACAGAGAGGGAAGTAATATGGTTATCTGAGTGAGAATATTTTTCTTGAATTGCTATTCATATAATTAGCATAAAAGTATTAGAATTATATTCCCAGTAATATAATTGTGCTATATTTGGGAAGCTGTTCATTTGTGCAGATCTGTGCTTTTTTGGCTAGTTCTGATCTCAGTCATTTCAATAATTATGGCTTAATTTTTATATTTGAATGGAAAGATAGGATCAATATTGTATACAGAATTCCAATTTTATGAAAACTCTTGTGAATTGTGAATTAATGTTGTCATCTTAATTAGAAAAAACTCACTGTCACTCATTACAAAGTGATCTATTGAATCACTTATTTAGGTCTGGTACAATACCTGGATTATAATGTATCATATTCAATTGTAGGATTCCTGTTCTAAGATTTACAATTTACCAAAACAAGGTGAACCTAACACAGAATTAACCCAGATGATTTCCAATGTAGTCCAGTAGAACACATACAAGAAACAATATAGAAAGGTCAACATAGGAAAATTTGGCCAAATTTTTGGCATTTTTCTTAGACTTATATTGGTAAATGTAGAAGAGAAATATTATTACTTCTTATCAATGGCATAAAGCTGAGCAGAGTAATAAGATGCATAACAAAAGCATCAGTCTGTTACTAAATGGGTATGCTTTGGGTAGTGGCAGATTTTATTGTGGTAGATGATCAGCTAGACGCTAGAGGCTGGAAAAAAATTGGTGGACATGGTACGTCAGAGACAGTTTAAGTCTCAAAAAGGAATTTATTCTCTTTTATTAAAAGTGGTTGAGATCATGTTTCAGAAAAAAAAAAAGGATTTCCTACTTATCTCGAGATAGGTGTGATTGATTGTGGTATATGGAGAAATTATTGGCTAGCACTTTTGGCAAACAATTTTGACTTTCTCTTCCTTCATCTGGCTTTCTTCCTGGAATGCAGATGTGTTGGCTGTAGCTCCAGTTGCAATTTTGAGAATGGTATGGTTGTGAAGATAAAATAGATACATTTGGTATGGAAGAGCAGAAAGAGAGAGCAGTCTCAGACCCTGATGGCATATCTTCTTAGACTGCCAATTTCCTGTGGTAACCTAAAACAAAAAAAAAAGCTCTTATCTTTTCATAGCTTTTCTATTTTCCAGTCTCTCTCATTAACATGCCAAATTTAATTCCTATCAGAAACATGTCTATAACCATCCACACTCCTGGTCTTTTTGAATTCTGAGCATCCTATATCATAGTTATGTTATTTTCATAACTTATTAAACACAGTTCTTAAATATTGAAAATAATTTGAGGGGCCCGGGAGATAGCATGGAGGTAAGGCATTTGCCTTTCATGCAAAAGGTCACGGTTCCCCCGTGCCTGCCAGGAGCAATTTCTGAGCATGGAGCCAGGAGTAACCCCTGAGCACTGCCGGGTGTGACCCAAAAACCAAAAAGAAAAAAAAAAAAAAGAAGAGAATAGCCAGGAAAATAATTTGAAATTAGTATTATAATATAATTTAAATAATAATTTAAAAACTAAATTATTTTATTCTATCTTTAATATATAGATAGTATTAGTTCGGGATAATACTTGACATGCTTGCTTTAGGCTGATAGTAAAAAAGAAGGCATTTTTTAACTCATTTCAAAAATTGTAAGTCCTAAATATCCTCAGAATAAGATTTTCCAGAGAGTGAAGTGTTTTCTAACTCTCTTACCCATTCCATCTAACAAAAATCTGGCTTTTTAAACTCAGATAATGGAGTTTATAATAGCTATTGTAAGATGTAGAAGTAGAATATGAGTATAAAGAAACAGAAATACTATTATTTTCCTAAGTTGGTTGAAGGATTTGTAGAGATGGAGAAAAGAAGACAAATATGGTTTCGAGTAATCTGGCTTCTTATTATGGAAAATCCTCTAAAATGGGACTAAGTAAGAAATTCAGGTATACTAGGGACATTATAAGAATGTCAGGGCTGGGAAGCCTTGGAAAAATTCTCTTTTCGACAATATGCTTAGTCCTCAAAACAGAGGAATACAGAGAAATCATTTCAGGAAGATAGGATTTTACAGGGCTATGGATACATTCACCTATAGAATTTCTATATACTACTATAAGTTCTAACTGATGCTGAGAAACCAGTTGCACATTGAAGGGTTTGTAATTCATATTAGCAATGTACAGATGTGGGTACGTTACCAATTTCTTGAATTCATCCTTAATTTTGACAAGAAAGGATAATTTTTTAATTTGCTTTTTGGACCACACCCAGTGATGCCCAGGGGCTATATGCTGAGTTATGCACTCAGAAATCGCTCCAGGCTTGAGGGACCATATGGGACGCCAGGGGATTGGACCACGATTCATCCTGAGTCAGTCACATGCAAGGCAAATGTCCTACTTCTTGCTTGAACCATTGCTCTGGCTCCAAGAAAGTTTTATTGGGGGGGGGGCAGCGCTCAGGGGTTACTCATGGCTCTATACTCAGAAATTGCTTCTGGCAGGCTATGTAAATTGCAATGCTATTTACAATACCCAGACTCTGGGAACAACTAAGATGCCCCTCAACAGATGAATGGCTAAAGAAATTGTGGTACATATAAACAGTGGAATATTATGCATCTGTCAGGAGAGATGAAGTCATGAATTTTTCCTATACATGAATGTACATGTAATCTATTATGCTGAGTGAAATAAGTCAGAGGGAGAGAGATAGATGCAGAATAGTCTCACTCATCTATGGGTTTTAAGAAAAATAAAAGACATTCTTGCAATAATTTTCAGAGACAAAAGAGAGGAGGGCTAGAAGTTCCAGCCCACTACATGAAGCTCACCACAAAGAGTGGTGAATGCAGTTAGAGAAATAACTATATTGAGAACTATCATAACAATGTGAATGAATGAGGGAAGTATAAAGTCTGTTTAAAGCACAGGCGGGGATGGGGTGGGGAGCGGGGAGATTTGGAACATTGGTGATGGGAATGTTGCACTGGTGAAAGGGGGTGTTCTTTACATGACTGAAACCCAACCACAATCATGTTTGCAATCAAGTTGTTTAAATAAAGACATTAAATATAGAAATATTATTTTTATTATTTATTTATTTTATTATTTATTATTACTTTATTCAGGTGTTATGTTGATGCTACCTGGGGATGGATGGGCTACTCCTGGCTTTAGTGATTAAAATATAAGTACTCTTCATATGAGATATACACTCAATAACTTTGACTTTGTTGTGGGGAAGGCTCTCCTAAGCAATGATCAAAGAACATTGTGTTATCTCCCAGTGAGATTCAGTCAACTGAATTGATGATTTAATTTGAGAGCATTTTGTGGTATCGTTTGGATTTTAGAAAAGAGGTGACAAATAACATAGCCAGGAAGCAATACAGCTGTCTTGGCATTGACTTACTCCAGAGTATTCTCTTAATACCCAGACGACTTAGCAACAGCAACAACCTGCTCTGCATCTAATGGTGAGGTGAAGCTAGAGGATTCTCCACATCATCCTGACTTTCTGATGAAGGAAATGTACAGAAACCAGAATCTTTAACTACAGAAACCTGATACCAACAACAACTAACGTGCGAAAAAAATTTCAATTTCACTAGGACCAAAGAAAATAACTTGAGTTGGACAACCTAGTATGTTTGGAGCCCAGATTCGGTCTTATGCCAGAAAACTTCAGGGGTAAGGTCTCCTTGTATTTAGGCCAAGGCTTTTTTCCCCCCATATTTTGCTATGGCTATGCAAACAACAAAAATTGCCACTGTCACATCGTTATTACTGTATTTTTTAAACTCTTATCCTTCAAAAAAAAAAAAAGAAGCGCTTACTAAACTTTCTACTAATGCTTTAATGAGTTCATTGGTGATTCAATAATTTTCAAAACTGTACTTGCTATTGAACATTTTTTTCCTTTCTTTCTCTTCTATCACTAGTTTTTCTTTCAATTTTCGATTTTTAAATCATGTTGCTTTTGGTCTTCCTAAAACAAATGTATTATGATTAGTTTTAAAAAAGATAATTAACTTTTTGAATTGTTTAAGAAATTGCTTTTAACTCAATTATTACATTGTTTAGTTAGTAATTACTTAATTTTGTCCTTAAGGAATTAAACCTGTGCTTATTGAGGTGGGAGGGGGGAGAGGTGATAAGGAATGCATCCTGAAGCAACCTTCAGCTTCCAGGGCTATATGCTCAGAGGTGCTTGTTGGTATCCAGCAGATGCCTTGAGTTTTTATTTGAATATTCATTCAAGAAGTCTATTATAAAATGTTTTTTTTACTAACATTTCCACTAAAATAAAATTAATCTGGATACCTTTCATTATCATATCTAAGTTTTGCCAGTGGGAGATTCTACCCATAGCCTTCAAGGCGTAGTTTTTGGGATGGCTTATGTGAAGTGGGAAGGAGAGAAGCAGAAACCTTGTAAACTAAATCTACCACTTCCCTTTCAGTCCACTTCAGTCACACAGAGAAGTGGCTGGAAAATTTAGGATTGATGAGAGTCTATGATGAGCCCCAATACAGTACAAAATTTATGTTTCACCAATAAAAAGGCAGCCATCAAGCTATATGTGAAGTCCATTTGCTGTCTACAGTTTAGGAAATAATACGTGCATCATATCACCCATAATGTTATACAATCAAAATAGAAGAAGGATTTGCTCTTTACAGGAAAAGAAAGTCAATTTGTGGCTGGAGAGAGAGCACTAAGGTAGGATGTTTGCTTGCATGCAGGACAGTGGTTCGAATTCCAGCTTCCCTTATGGTCCCCTGAGCCTAACAGGAGCGATTTCTGAGCCTAGAGTCAGGAGTAACCCCTGAGCGCTGCCGGATATAACCCCCCCCCCCAAAAAAAAAAGTTAATTCTAAATCTTATTCAAGCTTTTGTGTCTATAGCCTTTCTCTTATAGGAGATTAAATTTTTTAGTGAAGTTTACTGGGAAAATAAAGAGCGTTAGAATTACATGTTTGGTCAAGAGAGCGGAAAAAACCCTACAGAAATGAAGAAAGCCAACTTTGGCCTTTATAGGAAGGTGAAAGTATAGATATTTTTTAACTGCCTTTGTCCCCAGTAATTTACACAAGTAGGATTTAACGAAACTTTTCCTGGGAATAAATATCAAATTTCATGATCCATTCTTGAGTTTAGTTCTTTTTTTGGGGGGTGGGGGGTGGGGGAGGTTGAGGTTGTTTGGGCCACAACTGGTGATACTCAGGGGTTACTCCTGGCTATGCACCACTGTACTATTGCTCCAGCCCCTCATTATTGATTTTCTTTTTTTTTTTTTCTTTTGGTCTTTGGACCATACTTGTTGACACTCAGGGGTTCCTCCTGGCTATGCGCTCACAAATTGACCCTGGCTTGGGGGACCATATGGGATGCCAGGGGGAATGGAACCATGTTCGTTCTAGGCTAATACTGGCAAGGCAGATGCCTTACTGTTTGTCCTACAACTCCGCCCCCCCCCCCATTTTTTAAATTAATATCTTTATTTAAACACCATGATTACAAATACGATTGTAGTTGCATTTCAGTCATGTAAAGAACACCCCCCTTCAAAAGTGCAACATTGCCATCACAAATGTCCTAAATCTCCCTCCTCCCCAACACACCCCCATCTGTACTCTAGACAAGCTTTCTACTTTGCTCATTCACTCACATTGTTATGATAGTTCTCAATGTAGTTATTTATCTAACTACACTCATCAGCCTTTGTGGTAAGCTTATGTCATAAGCTAGGCCTTCTAACCCTCCTCTCTTGTCTCTGAGGATAAATGCAAAAAATGTCTTTTATTTTTCTTTAACCCATAAATGAGTGAGACTATTCTGTGTCTATCTCTCTTCTGACTTACTTCACTAAGCATAATAGATTCCATGTACATCCATGTATAGGAAAATTTCATGACTTCATCTCTCCTGACAGAAGCATAATATTCTATTTGTATATGTACCACAGTTTCTTTTGCCGTTCATCTATTGAAGAGCATCTTGGTTGTTTCCACGGTCTGGCTATTATAAATTTAGAGGAAAGACTTTTAGTTTTTATCCATTGAGGATAGTATTTGCCATTGGCTTGTGGTAGATGACCTTAACTATATTGAGAAAGGTTCCTTTCATTCCCATCGTGCTGAGAGTTTTTTTTTTTATCAAGAATGGGTGTTGGACCCTATCAAATGCTTTTTCTACATCTATTGATATGATCATGTTATTTTTATTTTTCTTGTTATTGATGTTGTGTATTATGTTGATAGATATAGGGGTGTTAAACCATCATTGCATTCCTGTGATGAAACCTATTTAATCGTAGTAATCTTGATGAGGTGTTGCTAGGATTTTGTTGAGGATCTTTGCATCTGTGTTCATCAGGGATATTGATCTGTAATTTCTTTTTTGGCAGCATCTCTATCTAGTTTTGTTATCAAGGTGGTGTTGGCTTCATAAAAGCTATTTGAAAGTGTTCCCGTTTTTTAAATTTCATGAAAGAGCGTGGCCAGGATTGGTAGTAGTTCCTCTTGAAAGGTTTGAAAATATTTATCAGTGAATCCATCAGGACCTAGGCTTTTGTTTGGGGGCAGACATTTAATTACGGTTGCACTTTCCTCAATAGTTATGGGGGTGATTATATATGCTACATCCTTCTTATTCAACCGTGGAAGATTATACGAGTCCAAAAATGTATCCATTTCTTCCAAGTTCTCATGTTTGGTAGCATAGTGTTTCTTAAAGTAATCTGTGAATACCCTTTGAATCTCTGCAATATCTGTAGTCATCTCCCCCTTTTTCATTTCTAATTTGAGTTATCATGTTTCTCTCTCTCTTTCTTTGTGAGTTATGCCAATGGTCTTTCAATCTTGTTTATTTTTTCAAAGAACCAACTTCTGCTTTTGTTGATCATTCAGATCATTTTTTGTGTTCCATTTCATTGATTTTTGCTCTAATTCTTGTTATTTCCTTTTGTCTCCCTATTTTTGGTTCTTTTTGTTGATCATTTTCTGATTTTATGAGCTGCTTCATTAGGCTATTGAGGCATGCCCATTCTTCTTTCCTGATGTGTGCTTGCAAAGCTATAAATTCTTTTCTCAGTACCACTTTTGCTGTCTCCCATGGATTCTGATAGTTTGTCTCTTCATTGTCTTTTGTTTCTAGGAAAGTTTTGATTTTCTCTTTGATTTCATCTTGGACCCATGGTTATTCAGTAGTAGACTGTTTAATTCCAGTTATTAAAGTTTTTCTTCTGTGTCCCATTGCAGTTCACATCTAATTTCAGCGTCTTGTGGTCAGTGAAGGTAGCCTGCAAAACTTCTATCCTCTTGATTTACAGAGGAATGTTTTATGTGCCAGCATGCAGTCTATCATGGAGAATGATTCATGTACATTGAAGATGAATGTGTATCCAGGTTTCTGGGGATGAAATGTCCTATATATATATATATCTACTAGGCCCAGTCACCCATTATTGATTTTCTATTACAACCACTGTCGATTCATCCTAGGGTCTTTCCTCTTAGGGATTCATTTGAGGTTCAGCCTGGAGTACTGCATCTCAGTTGTTTCCTGGACTCCTGAATGGGTCATTCTTTTGTCAGAATTTTTCATGCCTTTACGCTCATACAATGCTTTGTCCAACATACATTACCAGTGACCCAATATTCCTTCCTGCAAAATTTGTGTACCACAGTGTACATTTGATCAGTCCTATTAGGCTATGTATCAAGAAAAAAATTAGAAATTGGAATAGCAAGGACAAACTACATACAATCTCTATGAATTAGCCAGAATTTATAAGGGCAAATTAGATTCTTCCTTGAAAGATAACTACCCTCTGATCATCGTGATGACTATGAGAAGATGGTGCTTTTATCATTAATGTCTATAGGTATATAGGCTCATCATGGAGAATAAAATAAGCTATATTTCAGGAGATAAGGAAATGGAAGAGCTAAGATATGCTTTGGAATGTTCACTAACAAAGTGAACTTCAGATTAGCTCTCTGCATCTGCAACCTACTGCTTTAATTGTAGTAGGTTTAATAGTAGATTTAATAGTAGGTTCCTGAGTGTGAAAATGAATGCTCCTTTTACCTAACAATTCCCAGAAATATTTTTCCATTACCTACAACAAACCAGCACAAAAAGAACTTACTTGCAAACAATATCTAATAAAGTCACATAGTTTGAAGTTACAGAAAGTAGTAACTGTTATTCCAAAATAAAATTAGATTTGTTTTATTAGAAGAAATTCATTAGCATATTTGTTTTGAAAGATATGTATTTCAATTTCCTACCACAACATTTACTTATCACATTATTTATCAGAGGAAAAACATTAAGATATGGTGTTTAAAGTAAGAAATGTTTGTTAACTTGGGAAAATTATTGTTATATGGTGTGATCCTGAAGCAAGCATAAAAAGGGTAAAGAAAGAAAGTATCCTGGAAGGAATTATCAACTTGGACAAGACTGAGTAAGAATAGCATGATGATAAAAGCAAGAACTTTCACCATCTTCTAGAAACATAGAATGTTCACATGTAATACTTTACCTGAATTTTATCTCTTGCCCAATTAAAAAGCATATTGGTGAGATAATGACAACACCATTTGTAAAGTTCTGTTTACTATAGAACTTGAGGCATTCTAATTATTCTCCATTGATAGGAAGAGAGATGGAAAAGTGTCATTCTTATGAAGAGTTGACTCTTAATTTTTAGATATTTTTATTCAGATTCTTCAAACAGCCAACCCATCTAGTTTACTGTTTTGTCAGCCCTTTTCTTTTTTAGACAAACTTTGAGATTATGTATTATTTAATAATAGGAAAACATTCACATTAAAGAAGAAAATTTCTAGTTTGCTTTTGGACCCATGGGTAATAAGTTATTTCTTGCTTTTGTGAATATGATATTTTTTTATTTAAATTAATCATCCTGTTCTATTTGGTAGGAATTCCAAAAACCCTTGGAATTTGTCTTTTATTATGTTAATGATCCAAGATTTAGGGTTGCTAAAGGACAGAAATGGTTGCCAGGGAAACTAAATCTGTGATTGGAGTGTTAATTCTCTCAGTTCTACCCCTTGAACTATGATAATGAGTGGGGCTGAAGATAAAGTACAATTGTTAATGACCAATGATTTAATTCATCATGCCTATTTAATTAAACCTTGATAAAAATTCAGAAGTAGGAGGTTCAGAGTTTTTTGTTGTTGTTGTTAAGTATGTAGATATTTGATGAGAGTTGTATAGTTGGCAAGAACATTAAGCCTCCTCCACATCCAATCTGGCCCTAAGCATATATTCCTTCCAACTGTTCATGGGTCATAAACTTTTTTAGATAAACAATATTAATCAGGTATTTCAGAATTTTCTGAGTTCTGTGAACTGCTTTAGGAATTTAGTGGATTTTACACTCCAGGTATTGTATCAGACTTGGGAATTAAATTATATGACACACTTTGCTAATGTACAAGAATTTCCTGGTAGTGTATGAAAAACCATGGATTCAGTGGAATTGGTTACCATAAGTACCATTGGCAAGAGTCTTTTTAAGGATTCTTCAGGCTCTGTCATTCCAGACATAAAACTTAGTGATATTGCTTAATCTTCAACCACACAATACTGTGTACTATTTGTATTTGGCTAAAATGTTATTCTTTATGTTTTATATTATATACAATAAAGTGTAAATCTGTAGGATGAAGTATATCTGTATCATGATTAAATGTATGTGTGTTGGATGAAGGTGGGTAGAGAACTACTACATTTAGTCTTTGAATAGAGTTGTGCTATAGCCTTTTAATTTGAGATGTGTCTTCCTAGATGGGCAATGACCTTAGTATAGAGATTGAACACCAGGTTATCTCATTCTCAGCATAAAAAGACCTCATGAAGCTCTGCTATTCTCCCAATTCTTATTTGTGAATTAGGCCCTCCCAAACCTCTTGGGATCTTCCTTTCTCTTTTGACATAGGTACTAAGTGGCAGTGAATTTACAGGAAACTGCTAACAGAACTCTAACCATCACATCCCTTTTTATTATTTGCAGCAAGTTTCAAGTCAAGGGTTTTTTGCTTTCCTCTTTTTCCCATGGCTGTCATGAGTTCAGACTTTGGTTCATTAACCAGACAACTTTCTCTGAGTTTCCTCCTCCCTCTTCCTAGTTTTTGCTTCTTATACTTCTCATTCTCTTCTTTCTTTTGTCACTTGGCAAATTGCTACTTGCTCACTGAAAATTATTTCTCCAAGTTTTACCTCTCCATCTAAGTTCCTGCAAAGACTAATGAGCCCTGGTGTTTGGATTGTAAAGCTTGACATTTGCCACCGAGTTAATGCAAAATGCATGGCATGTGTCCAATAACAGAAAGCAAAGGTGTGTAATGTGGGAAGAGAAAAGAAATTCTTTCTCTATCCTATGTGACCTGATTGCCTAGAGATTTGCTTTAAAAAAACACAGCTAAACCCGAAGAAAAACCATCTGTCATCAGGATAAGTCAGGATCAGCACTCAGACATGAACATGCGCTATGTGGCTTTTATACCTTTGAAATTCAAATACAATCAAAAAGAGATTTTAACATTGAAGCTTGTACATATTAGAAATAGCTTAATGGCTTGGCAAACAAAGAATATACTGTTATCTAATTAATAGGTTTAAATTTATCTTATCTGTGATCTAAATAGTTCAGATCCCAGGGTAGAAATAGCAATATGGATATGAGTTGATTTATAAATTTTATCAAGTCATCATTTCTAGTGAAACTGCATCATAGTCCACCTGATTGTATGAAATTCTCACCCTGTTTCAAAATGAAACACAAAAATGAGGCTTAACCACCTGTCTGACTCAGGGAAGTTTCATCAGTGGTGAAGCCCTTGTAGAAACTGGAGTGGCGAAGGGGACATCACAGTTCTTTTTTCTACTGGTTCCTTTCCTTAAGCATTTTTTGAGTTGACTATGATCCTTGAATTAACACAGTGACTTATTTTAAATCCTCTCTCTTTCTTGGTTCACGAATGAGCCATTTCTAGTCCCTACAATCTGGGGTGAGGGTGGTCTGTCACGAATTTCAGTACTACTAAGGTACTAGTTAAGGAATTCTTCCTCAGAAATCACTTATATCTTATATTTTAAGTTATTTATAAGTCTATCCTCCTCAATTATCCTGCTTTGTATATGTCCCTGTGGCAACCCTGTTTGATAATATAAATTATTCAAAACAGATTAATCATATGAATTAAAGTTTTATTTATGGGACATTTTAGTTATTACAATTTGATAATATATAAGAATGAATTGTTGAAATTGAACATTAGGATGACACACTGGATAAGAACACTGATTTTCTCTAGAGCTGTGCTGCCTGGTGATGAATTCCATAAGATTATTGTGAAGATTAAGATAAGTAATATAATTGATTATGTAGCATTTAATAAAAAGCATATAATTATTAATTATGATTATTTTCTTACTTCTACATCTACTACTACTTGTAAATATTGAACACCACTGGGTATGGCTAAAGCAGAAACCTTATGGTCCTATTCTAAGGGTTTAAGGAAATGCAATCTGGGAGCAAATGCTGACACTAAGTTGAAGGGTATAGTACAAGTCCACGAAAATTCCACCCCAAGCTTTCTGCTCCTAGCACTAAAGCCAGCAGGCAGAATAGCAAGTTGTATAAACCAAAACTCAAGCCCTTTCTTCCTGAGACCCCAGGTCTTTATTGGGATAAGAAGAGATAGGGGAAGGGACAAATCCATAAGGTACTTCAATCCAATTAACGATAAGCACCAGCACAGAAGAATTATCCTGAATAGAATGAAAACTAGTTATTCAAACATCACCCCCTTCTTAACTTTATAGAAAAGTATAGAAATATGAGCAGAATAATTTGTGCCCCATGGTTCTAAGAAAAAGGCAGAAACTTCTATCTAAAAGATAAAATAGGATGGTAGGCTTTTTGCATAGGTATAGCAAAAGTCTGGGGAAATAGAAAAATAGAAAAACTAACTTTTGTCTAAAAACAGGTTGTCCTTACCCATAAAGCATCCTGTCATAACACCAACTAAAGACTACAGGCAAACTAATTTCTCTAACCCAAAGTTTTTCTTCATATTCTCAGGAAAGGTTATTCTCAATCACAGTTGTTACTTACAGTCAGTCTTTAGTAATTAGGGATCTTGGTGATAGCACAGATCCTATGTTGAAGTCATGGTGTCATGAAGTGGCTCTTGGTTTCATCTCACTATTAGGTGGTGAGGCAGAGAAATCTGCCCTGAAAGCAAGTCATTGCTGATTTCTAAGTCATCATCAGAGTTTCATATCAACTCACCCTGGAGCAAATTGGTGTCAGGACAGCATTAGAACCTTTCCCAGTAGAAGCTAGATTCCTGGTGATGGAGCAGAAAACCATGCCAGTTCCAAAGATGGCACACAAGATTAAGGAATGATTGGCTGATGTCCGAGCAACTGAAGCCCAAGTCATATAACAAATGTTCAGGGTGAAAGCCTCCCCCACAAATATTTGGAGTTCCTATCAATAGATAGGAACTAATATTTATACCTAAGATTTTCCCATTTAATTGTGCCTGTGCAAAAACAACAAGGCCACATTATACCATTGATGCCTATGGGGGAAAATAATAACAAGCCAAAGAATCCCTATAACCTAGTTCTAATAAAAAATAACTCAAAAAAAATACTATCTACTAAAATTTCTTACTAAACAAATTCAAAAAGAATGTAAGAAACTACATCTACATAAGAAAATACACAATAAAGTATTATACATATTCAGGAATTACACCTAAAGAAATATACAAAAGGAAGTATACATATCCCCTCTGAATCTTTTGAAATAGTCTGTGGGGGGAATAAATTCCGGATCACAGATTCAGTCAGCAACATGGTCTTGTGGAGGCTAAAAAACAGTTTGCAGATGTCACAGATGAGGAAATGTCCTAGAGCTAAGCGCCTCACAAAAGCTAAAATTAGTTGTGGGCAACAGTCCATGTTGAAGAGAGGTGGGAGAAAAGAGAAAGTCAAGAGCAAATGAGCAGCAGGATGGCAGCATTTTCTTTCTGAGGCCAAAGCAGGAAGCTGGCTAGGAATGGGGAGAATGTTCTGGCTTCTAAGGAGTTAAGAACTGAGGCTATAAAAGGGTTAACTGGGGAGAAATAACAAAACAGGGATAAGAGAGTGAAAGAAAACACTAGAAAATGATCTGTAAAGTGGCAAACAAGAGAGGGGTAGAAAGGAGGGCTATATACAACAGAAGAAGGGATATATACAACATATACATAATATAATAAACTGGACATTAAATAGACAGAGAGGTGCCCCCCATCTCTCTCTCTCTCTCTCTCTCTCTCTCTCTCTCTCTTTCTCTCACACACACACACACACACACACACACACACACACACACACACAGACAATGAAGATTGATCTATAGATTACAGTTGAAAACTGACCCAAAGGGAACGGATCAAAGCACTTCAAAAATATAAAGCTGGCAGGTTTGGTGGAAAACCTATTTCCAATTCCTAGGAAAATCATCATTGATGAAGGCAAACTTTGCTGTAAAAGGTTTCACGGGTTAAAATGTGCATAGAACTTTCTTTCAAATCTAGGCTATTCAGTAATGTGGTCATGAGAACTTAAAAAAGGAGAATACACCATGGAGTTTCTTATTATGGATCCTGAACATCCAGGTTCCTTTCCTGAAGGGAAACTGAGAACAAAGGTATATGATATAGTAGGAAACTAGGTTGAACTGAAAATAAGCTGCAAGAACATACTCAATGACTGAGTGTTGTAGCAAGAGTCTATGGCATGCAGATACCTTATCCAAGGATATCTGTGGAGAGAAACATTAGATCATATAAGCAGGCATAATCAAGTGGAAAATGAATAATTTAGAATATTTGTTAAGACATTATAATGAACACTGTATCAGAAGTCTAATGGAATATAGCACTGTAATGTGAAACTAGGGCATCCACCCAAGAATAACTATGAACAAAAACATTAATAGGTCATTATAAACATAATAGTATTCAAATCAAGACACTAAAACATTTTTATAGTGAGCACTCTAGTAGGAGTCCATAGCTTCAAACACATTCTGCAGCTATTTCTGTGTGTAAAAGCATTATAACTTTATCATAGACATCTATAAAGAGCAGTCAGTTCAACACCTACTTAATCTAAAGAGCTGTAGCTATTGCTGCAGGTTTCTTTGAAGTATAAAAAAAGAATATAAAATGATGAAGATTTCACATATGAGTTGGAGATTTCTGAAACTTCTTGGTCATCAAATTTAAGCCAATGTTGTCTTGCTGTATTTTTACAATAGTCCTTTCAATGGCACTTTTCCATCTTACAATAATGGTTCTAAACAGAATAAGTTATTGTTCTAAACAACAATAAGTTGCATTCTTCAGGGTTTTCCTTAGAATTCATAGTGTACTGTGACAAGTCAAGGTTTTCTAAAGGAAAGTCCGCTTTGGTATGTAGGTATTTTATCTACTTACCTTTGTAAGAAAAGCGTTTCAGATGTATTAAAAGTATAGGTGGTAAATTCCAAATTTCTGTCCTTTTCAAAGAATCCTGCTATGTGTTGCAGTGACTGTAATAAGCCCTATTATTTTCTCTCAGTTCTTTGAAAAAGAACTTAAGGCAATCTTGCAACACACATTTATTTGTAGATGTCAAAGGCAATAATAAGTGCTTAAAAATCTCGAATGTCTGAGATTCTTGGTGGCAGATGAGACATTGAATTGTGGACTTGAACTGGCCTTGGAAAAGTGTAGCAATAATAGATTAATTAAGCTTCTGTGTCTCTGCCAAGTTTGTTTTGCTACTTTTTGAGCCAACAAGATGATAACTATGTTCCTCTTTATTTTTTTTTCTATCAACTTTGCTCAAGTCTTGATGAAGCCAATCCATTAGGAATATAAGTAGTTCATGTGAATCTTGTTGATATTGCCTGCAAACTGGTCATTTAGCTTTCCAATGGTCATCTTAAAGTCTTTTGTGTTAATATACCTGTGTTGTCCTGCTCACAAGGCTTTTATAATTTTACCAAACTCTTCTGCCACTTTGCCTTTATGTCACAACAGATTGGACCTGTTATGTCGTCCTTGTAATGATTCTGGTAAAAGTAATCAGCCAAACGTGAAATATTACACTGGATTTGTGATATTGAGTTCATCTATAACAAGTGTTTTCTAAATTATAAAGTCCGGTGAGAGCTGGATCAGTTCTCTCATCTACAGAACTGAGCTTTCTGGAACTGGTCATTTCTAATCCCAATAGTCTCTACCTCAGAGTGAGGTGTCAGTTTATTTTCCTGATTACTTGTTAAGGTCACAATTTGTTTCCTTCTCTCATCCTCTGGAGTAATCTGTGTTGAGCCTAAGGGGTGTGTGTGCAGTGGTAAATTTGGAGAATTCTTTATCATTATCATGCATAGAAAGAACTAGGAAGGTGCCGAGATTAGTGAAATGTGTAATATGTTTCTTGGAGAACAAAGGTCACACTACAATGAAATGAACAACAAAAGTGGGGGAGGTGTTAAATATTGTTACTACATGGGCAGTTTTCCAGATGATGACAGATAGGATAATGTTTAGAATTTTTGAGATTCCTGGAGGAGCAGAACAGCTAACAAGAAATCAAATAAGAGCAAAATAGCAGATGGAAATGTTGTACTGGTGAAAGGGGTTGTTCTTTTTTATAACTAAAACTCAACTACAAATATGTTTGTAATCATGGTGCTTAAATAAAGATGTTTTTGTAAAAAAAAATTCCCCCTCCCGATATAGCAGGTGAGACTCAAAATGAATCTTTTTTTTTTTTTTTTGAGTCACACCCAGTGACACGCAGGGGTTACTCCTGGCTATGCACTCAGAAATCGCTCCTGACTTGGGGGACCATATGGGACTTCAGGGGATCAAACTATGGTCCACCTAGGTTATGTGCGCACAAGGAAAACGCCCTACTGCTGTACCCCCGCTCTGGCCCCTGCTTCTCTGAATCTAAAGATAACAACTCCACCATGATATCTTATGCTACATGGCATTTTAATGCCATATGATGAGAATTAATATGCTAGGGATCCTTGAGAGTGATATAGGAAAAAAGTTAGGGTTAGTAAGGTTTTTGTGATAATTATTATCTCACATTGAGCTCGATGTGAAACCTAACTGACTCCCATGATGGCAGGGTCAGGGTGCATTATGAACTTAAAGTCAGACTTATCAACCTCTTTTGTATTTCCAGTGTGAATCCAAGACCTCTACTACACGTGATCCAAAGGATAAGGAATCCTGCCAGATACTTATAAATTTATTATTTAATGTTCATTTTGAGATCCCCCTCCTCCCCAGTATTTGGCTTCTTACTTCATTTTATTAATTTTATTTTTGTTGCTATTCTTTGTTTCTACTCACTGAATAAAGAAGCAACAGAATTAAATACATTTGACTTAGTAATTATTAATTTTCAATGACTTTTTCTACATTAACTACTTCCAAATATGCCTATCAAAATATCGATTCACATAGAAGTAAAATATATCATTTTGTGCATTTGTTAGCATACATACTCTGCATTTTAAAAATCCTTTATATGTTGAGTCATGCCAAAATTATCCATGTTAATGTATAAATCCCATCTAATAAGAATGAGACTATGCTTGTCTAAATCTCTCTGTAGCAGTATTAGTTAGTGATCGTAATTATCAAAAGTTATCTCTGTGTATACAGAAACCATGCTATTTCATCAGTTCTATAGACTGCAGAGCCTTTCACAAATAGCTTTGAGCCCCAAGGCCAGTCTGGCTATTGTTTAATGCAAATAAGCATAGCAAATGTTTCTGCTCTGCCTCAGTAACCACAATCTTATTTGAAACAGAGTTATGTATTATGGCATTGCAAGGCAGAACCCTTCAAGCAAGGTAGAATCTGCATTCAGTTATAGAATGTTCAAATTGCTTTCTTTTTAAATAGAGGGGGGTTTGGGTTTGTTGATCAAATCAATTAGAGTGACTTTCCCCACTTCATTCTAAGAATGGGAAATTGCCTTTTCAAAGTATTAGAAAATAGTCTGGGCCTATTAATGTGAAGGCTACGTATAGTTCATTCCCTATATTCATTTCATTTAGTTATAATTTATACACAATAAATTTAAGATTATAACTACTCCTTCTGGTAGATAAATGCATACTTTAATGAAAGCTAATTGAAGATGTATATTATTTTATTACCCCCCCCAATTTCTTATTTGGTTTTCTTCTATGTAGGCAATTTTCATTTTCCAAGTTATTAAGAGCTGATTGTTAATGATTTTAATAATCAGTTTAATAATCACTGATTATTAATGCCACAACTTAGTTTTGTTGGTCTATATCTTTGTAAAACTAAGTCACATAGCATATATTTGGTGGATCACCTTCATTGATTTTACATAAGTTTTTTTTTATGTGAAGAAGGACAAGGTAAAGTTACAGTGGAAGGTCAATCACCCCAAAATAGAGTTCTCAGAAGAAATCCCCCTGCTAACACCTTAATTTTCAAGTTATAGTCAAAGAACATTAAGAAAAATAAAACAGAACCCATGTACAATTACTTTGTCCCTCAAGACCCCAGATTGACTTATTTTACATAAGGTTTTGAAATACATCTGCTACTATCTGTACTGAAAATCTATCCTTTAAAATTGCTGATTTGTTTTGTCTTGCCATTTGATAGACATTGGGTTATAATTAATTTGAGATAGTAATGAACTATAACTAAGTTTTTTTGTTTTCTGTTTGACTTTGGTTTTTGGACCACACTGGGTGGCATTCAGATTTTACTACTGGTTCTATACTTAGATATCATCCTTGTAGGCTCAGAGGACCAATGGGATGCCAGAGATAAAATCTGGGTAGGCCTCATGAAAAATTCTTTACCTGTTATTCTATGCCTCAGGCACCTGACAAGTCTTTTTGTGAACATGATTTTCATTTCTCTTGAGTAAGTTGCAAAGAGTTCGATTTTAACTTGGCAAATGAATATATCTTTATTCTCTCAGTATCTTTTTAATTGTATTTTTCATTTTAAGTGTTCTTTTAAATTTCTTGAAGTCTGAATTTATATTTAAATGGGTCAATTGATTTGAAAAAATGTTTGATTATACCATTTTCTTGCTTCCATAAAGGTGAAAGTACCAATGTTTCACATTTGCACCAGTATTATTTTTACTTTATTTAAGGAAAATATTTCACATAGTTGACATAATTGACTATAATTCATTTGTTTCTGGATAAGTAAAAACAAAGTTATTGCAAAAAAGCAAGATAAAATAAAAAAGAAAAATTAAGAGAAGAAAGTTTTTTAAAAAGAAAGTACAATAGAAAATGTATTTTATATTGTAAAAATTATTATATTTCCAATAAAATCATTATTATAATGGCAGAAGTTTTGTGAGCTCTTGTTATTAGGTTAAATTGGTATGTTCCTATAGGGATGACAGCATCAAACAAATGAGGCTGCTCAGATATTCGTAGCACAGTTATCAATAATGTGACTTTTAGGGGCATGTATTCAGCTGCTAGCCCTGCTGGAAGAAGGAAAACAATGGAGGCAGAGTTCTCTCACTCACTTAAAAAAGCCTGATTGATGATAACAGCTCAAAGACTGGAGTTCCTGATGTTTGGACAGATTGGTGTCTTGGAAGAGAATCATTGAGGGGTGATGAGGAAGAGCCTTCAGAAAAAATGGTGATTCTGGGTGATAGAGGCAGAAGGCATTGTTTTAGCAGATTGGGGGTTTGGCCAACCTTCTCCTGAGATGGCCAACTTTCTCCTGTGTGGGCTATAGTATAGATGATCTTTCGTTGCTTAATTTACATCTCAATGGAGAAAAGAATGAGTCTATGTTGCTGGCCTATTGTTGAAGTTTTAAATGTTGCTTCAATTTGTATACCCCTGAAGACCAGATATTATGATTATTTAAAATGCTTATTTATCATTTAATATTTATGTACAATATCTCCTTAATTATATTCATTTTAAAAGCCCTTTTATTTGTAATTATATATAAAATTATTATATATAAGATATATATCAAATATATTATATAAGATATATATTTTATATATAATATATTTGATATATTATATATTTTATATTGTAGATAAAAAATATATAATATATTATATATACCATATATATTTATATAATATATAATATAGTTACATAATATACTATATATAATATATTTGATATAATATGTTTTATATGTAATATATATTCTATATCTTATATTATTATATAAGATATATTATATAAGATATTATATATGATATAATAAGATATATAATATCTTATATAATATATTATACTCTATATAAAAATATATAATATATTTATATATAAATATGTATATGGTATTTGGGTCACACCCAGCAGTGCTCAGCAGTTTTCCTAGTGCTGCTCTCAGAAATTAACCCTAATAGGATTGGGGCATCCTGTATGCCAGGGATTGAACCTGGGTTTGCCAAGTTAAAGGCAAATATCCTACCCATTGTACAATAACTTAGCTCCTAACTCCACGTTTTAAAAAATATATTCTGCATATATCATATATACTTGAGTATAAGCCAATCCGAGTATAAGTTGACCCCTCAAATTTTACCTTAGAAACTGGAAAAATTAGTAACTCAAGAATAAGCCAAGGTGGAAAATGCAGCAGTCATTGGTAAATTTTAAAAATAAAAATATTTACCCAAAACAATAATTGAGGAATCAGTAAATAAGTAAATAAATAAATACATGATTACATTTACAATACAGGATTGTTTGATATACTATATACCATTAACACACCACATGAACTCGAGACAGTATTCAATGGCAACTTTAATAAAGTGAATAAACCATTTAAGATAGTAAAGCATTGTAAATAAATGGTCAAAAATCCTGAATCCTTCTACTCCAAAACCCCTGATTGTAAGGATTCAAAATTTATAAATATTTATTTAAACATTACTGTCTTAAATGGGTTTTTAAATTAAATGTTCCATTAAATATTGTGGGTTAAATAGTTCAGTGGCATACAGTTCAGTTCAGCTGCCTACCTCTTAAAAAAAGAGCACCCCCCTTCACCAGTGCAATCTTCCCATCACCAATACCCCCATTTCATCCCTCTCCCACCACCTGCCTGTATTGGAGGCAGGTTTTTTTTACATCTTTCATTTACATTATGATAGTTCTCCAGGGACTATGTGCATTTGATTTGGTCAGTTCGCCCTGAATCAAATAACCTGTATGACTCAAGTATAAACCAAATTTGGGTTTTTAGCACAAATTTTTTGTTGAAAAACTCGGCTTATAGTCTAGTATATATAATAAGTGTGTTCTGAATTCGTTATGTTTCTCCTAGTTCATGCTGCCAGGGTGAGCTACACAGCCTTAATTGACCCTATATGAAAACTAACTGGATTCCCTTGCCTGGAAAATACAGACAACAACTCTATTATATAGAAAAAAGCTTAAATCTTAAAGCTTAGTCAAAATTGAGTTTAAAATTGAAGCCACTTTGATAATAACCTAGAAGTGTAAAGCCTTCGAAAACAGTTTTCTGCCTTGAATTGTCCCTACCTTCTTGGCAGATTTATCTAACTCACTGAAAAATTAACCTCATTTTCACGTCTCTCAGCCTCAATAGGACACAGCTGCACTGATGTTCGTCTCAATTGATGGAGTGAAGAAACCTCATCTTTATTCAGTATGAAGCAACTGCCAAGAGAAATGGCCTTTGAGAGAGGTAATAAGTTCATGAGTACCACCTGTGTCATGCAAAGCAATTTTTGTTTTTTCTTTTTTGAAAGTTTAAAAGACTAAAAAGAATATATGAATTAAGTGTGTAGCTTGTGGGTAAAACTTTTTGTGCAGTGATAGAGA
Organism: Crocidura indochinensis; assembly: GCA_004027635.1. NCBI lineage: Eukaryota > Metazoa > Chordata > Mammalia > Eulipotyphla > Soricidae > Crocidura > Crocidura indochinensis. The sequence goes on along the minus strand of PVKC010002166.1, from coordinate 4,384 downwards.
GTATCAGCCTGGTGATACATTTTCAAACATTGTCTTCCTTTGACATGAGGGAATCACAGAGCAAATAGAAGAAAGGAAATTATGACCCACAGGCCAGAATGGATTTCTAACATAGGAATGCCCTGCAAATATCTTCTATTCTTATCTATCTTAGAGAATAAAACTTTGGACAAGGAAAATAAATGGCAAAGTACAGTTTGTAATATAGTTCAGTTCTATCTCTCATTTCACATGAATACAACTTCTAGTGTCCAGTTCATATCTCAAATATGTTTAGCTTTTTCATAAATGTGAACATTTTTTGCTTTTGCTCTCCCATTCAACATAAACATAAGTTCTCAATCAATTGTTTACTATGTAGTTCAGAATGGGTTAAGTATTCACTTATTCAAGTATTCATACAAACAACATTGTTTAAATGTTTTATATTACTTTCGATCAGTGCTATATACATATACAAAGGGAGTTCTGGGCAGGTTGAACCTTATATTCTCACATTGTTTTTTAGCTTGTATTTACATTAGGATCCATTTTATAAAACTCTCTGATTTTCCACAAGTAATATTATAGACCACTCATATATCACGGCTTTCCTAATTTCCCCTCTAAGAAATTTTGATTAAATGTTTCCCAACACCATGGGGATAGCACAGCAGTAGAGTGTTTGCCTTGCACGCAGCCAATCCAGGATGGATGGTGGTTGGAATCCCTGCATTCCATATGATTCCTGGAGACTGCCAGGAGCGATTTCTGAATGCAGAGCCAGGAGAAACTCCTGAGAGCAGCCAGGTCCGACCCAAAAACAAACAAACAAAAAAATTTTCTCTACGTTAAGTAAGTGAGGCCTCTAGGAAGTTGAATGTTTATTCTAAGGACTTGTATTGTGAAGCAATATATGCTTGGTTAACAAATATAGGTGAAAAATCTCTACAAGAGTTGCTGTGTCTGTAAGATTAGAAGTACTAGCCCTTAATCTGAAGTATCTATATGCCTCCTTCCAGGTCACATAAGTCTAGGAGTATTATAACTTAGGGCAGAATTTCTGAATAAAAACTCTCTGCTCATCTTTCAGGAAGCATACACAATTTTTCTATTTACACATGTGCAAATAGAGGCAATTTGTTTAAGAATTTAAATACAGAATTATTCACCAGGTATCTTGTATGCATTCTCTCTAGTCATAATGAAATATTTTATGTGAAATGGTATCAACTATTTTCTCTTTTGTGGCTCTGCCAAATACTTAGTAATTTAAATTATTTTATAATGCTGTAATAATTTTTCAGATAAGTGGAGATTCCTTGACACATACTCTCAATACCCTCTATCAACCTCCAAATCTCTTTATTTTACTATAGGATCTATACTTAAACTGTACATAATTTAATTCGCTCCCATTTAATAGTTTCATTCAATATAACTCGATTTCATAACCTGGGATTTTTCTTCAGAAGTATTCAAGTGCCTTTTCTCTCCTTTTCCTAAGATCTCTACTAGCTCTATTATATCCCCCGATCTGATAGAACTCTCACTAATGACTTTTAGAATTCTTTCTTCCCTAAAGAAAAATTCCATCTATATCAGAGACATCACTTTACATAGCTGTCTAGAGGCAATTTTCTGTACTTCAGTTGAAAGTTTAGGAAACCAGGGTCAGCTAAATGCAATACAATGATCTTGTTTTTTTATTACATGGACATTCTATTTTTAAAATATGAAGGTCAAAACTTTTGTTCTCACTGTCTCATAGCTTCAAAGTCTAAAATTTTTCTTTATAACACTACAAAAACCTTTCTGCCTTTACTTTTCTGTTTGTATAATAACTAACTTTAAACATTTTTTATTGTGGGCCCAGAGTGATAGCACAATAGGGAGGACATTTGCCTTGCACACAACCAACCTGGGTTCTATCCTAGGCGATTTCTGAGTGCAGAGCCAAGAATAACCCTGACTGTGGCCTCGTGTGGCACAGAAACAAAAACAAAACAAAACAGAACATAAAAATGTTAATTGTAAGTTAGGTAAAGAAGCAATAAAAATATTATAGTTATCACTAACAGAAAATTTAGATAGAAAACTTAAAATCTAGAATTATTAAAGGATATTAAATATTGATCAATTTATATAGGATTCATAGATATAAATAATTGTTTTTATAAATGGTAAGTTATTGAAAAAAATGTAAATTTATAGGAGAAAATCAGACTAGAAATCCTGAAACTAAGAAATACATCTCTAAAACAAAATAAATTCTGGACATGTATATTTACAAAAATGTTTGAATTGAATAACCATGAGATACATTTACAAAGTTGTTCGTAATTGAACTTTAGTCTTAAAATATCCAGTAGTTATTACTTAACTGTGCACATTTTCCATTACCAATGTCCCCAGATTTTCTCATTACCTCCCTACAGCACTCTCTTCTCCCTGACTCTATAACATTCTTCTTTCTCTCTCTTTCTCTCGTCTCTTTTTTCTTTTAGACACTGTAGTTTGCAATATTGTCGCTGAATATTGTTGTTGTGTACATCACTTTACCTCCTTCAGCACACAGATCTTGTCCAGAGTGATTATTTCCAACTATCATTGCACTAGTGGACCCTACTCTACCCTAACTGTACACTCCACTATTTATGGCAAGCATCCTACCATGGACTAGTTTTCTTGACCTTCATCTCTAACACAATAGAAGAAAAAAATAACTAAATCTAAATGCAGAAATTATCAATAATTCCAACTGTATCATGGGAATAAGGAAAGTATTTAAATTTATCATTTTTTATTTAGAATTAAGTAATCAGACATATATTACTGGCATTTCAGAAAGAAAAGAAGTTCTAGGTGACACAGAAAAATTTAATAGACAAGGTAATGGCTAAAGACACACCAGAATTTGAAGAGACACTTGTCTAACTAAAACTCCAATTATGCCAGAAATGGGGCTAATATCAGTAAGTCATTTTTGGAGTGAGTGAGGGCACCTGCCCTTCACCACTACCACTACTCATATTTCCAAAATATGCTGAAAACATGCCCTGCAAAACCTGAACTATCATTAATACTGCTTGAAATTCCTGAAACCCTGGGCCAGGGCCACTCCATTTTTGTTTAATACTGTCATATTAATAGGAACATAATTTAAATGCCAGTGTGTACCTGAATTACATGTAACTAATGTTTATAAACATTTTATGTACAACAAGGTCAAAAATGTTCAAAAGAGATAACAGCTTTTTGGTAATCTAGCAACAAGGGTTTACTAAACATCTGGCAATGACATAAAGACAACATTGGAGATAACATTAATTTTCATAAATTTGCCATTGCTGTACTTTTTTTTCTTTTCTTCCTTCTTTTATTCTTTCCTTACTTTTTTTGTAATTATGTTATTCCCATGTATCTGGAAACAACTGTATTTTTATCAGCTATGTCAACTATGTGAAATATGTTCATTAAATAAAGTGAATTTTAAAATATAAAAAAATTCAGAATTGATCACATATATCGAGTTAGAGGTCCAAGAATATCTGTTAGTACCTAACAAAATAAATATAAAAACCACATCTAAGTCTATCATATTCAAGTAATAAAAACACCCAAGAAAATACATGTGAATACATAAGCTAAAAATAAAAATTATACATAAATTTTTAACTATATAAATGGAATAAGAAGTCAAGGCAGTATTTCTCAGAGCATAAAAGAAGAAATGATCAAAATTGATTTCTAAGAACATGAAATAAAAGATAAGACTGAGGGAACATTCAGATTACTGAATTCTGAATGGTGATAAACAAGTTATGAAACTGCAGCAGTCTCAGAAGAATATGAGCAATGAAGGAATTTACCTTAATACAATAGAAACCAAAAACAATAAAAAACCAAAGTCAACATTATAATTAATAAGAAAAAATATATAAGGTCTTAATTTAATATCTGGCACAAGACAAGAATGTCTATTCTCACTGTTATCATTTAACACAGTATTGGATGTTTAGTTTCAATAATAAGAAATACATAATAATAGTATTTAAATTAGTAGTTTAGAAGTTAAACTATTATTCACAGATGACATATTGTACACAAAAAGCTCTGACTACACAAAAAATTTTTAGAAACAATGACTTTGTACAGTAAAAAAGTCAATGCAAAGAAACCAATTGTATTCTTATATGTAAACAATGGTGTAGAAGATAATCATTTTTAAATTTTTTCTTTTTTTTTGGTTTTTGGGTCACACCCGGCAGTGCTCAGGGGTTACTCCTGGCTCCATGCTCAGAAATTGCTCCTGGCAGGCACGGGGGACCATATGGGGCACCGGGATTCGAACTGATGACCTTTTGCATGAAAGGCAAATGCCTTACCTCCATGCTATCTCCCG